>LR750416.1:0-96894 GCA_902729485.2 Mus minutoides
GCAGATAGCAGATAGCAGAACACAGTGAGCCTCCTATAGAGACTAAAATGAACCCAGCCAAGCGGCCCATGTAACTCTTGGGAACAGGATAGACTGGGCTGGCCTGGCCACAGACACACAGTGAGGACGCCTACTGCACAGAATCTTCAGTTGGCCAATAGCCAATTAGTCTGGAATGTTACCAAGCAAAGGGGCTTTGGGTATTCAATAAAAGGTTTCCTCAGTCTGGAGAGCAGGGAAGATCTCCCTACAGGGGTGAGCGATGAGTTGAGACTGGAGATTGAGTCAGAAGGAAACACACGGAAAACTCACTCCCAGCCACCTCGAGAACCTGCCTGGCAATTTCTAATAGTTACACATGTGGCCTAAGCTATCCCAGTCTTAAGCGTGTACCCAAGAGAAACGTTCACAGCAGTCTTCTGCAACAGGGAGCGGATTAGCATAGCTCCACACAGAGCTACTCAGGGCCTGAAAAAGAGCTTTGTGGGTAACAGCTGAGGGAGAAGGATGCACACAAATCTTAGAGTTTATCACCAAGCAGAGAGATGCTCAAGACATTCCCATTGCACTGCTCTGTCTCTGTGGGGTGCAAGATCAGACAAGACCCACCCGTGGCAATACAGCACAGAACGGAGCAAAGTGACTGTTGAAAAGGATGGAAACCCCCCTAAGGATGGACATCTCTGTGTTTTAAACTGTGTTGCAGTTCTGCAGACATACACATCCTGATTTTTTTTTTACACTTTCCTGACCCTTGCGTGGGTAATCTTTGATCTAGTTATTTAACCTCTTTGTCTTATGATACCTTGGAGGAACCTAAGTCCTTACACACACTGAGCAAGTACTCCATCACTGAACTATGTACGAAGCCTCCTCTTTGAAATTCAGCTTCTTTATCCAGTGAGTGTGGTACTGCCCTCTCTGGAAAACCCTCAAGAAAATGAAACAAGAGGTTTTCTCAGAACTAATGGTTGTGTCACTGTGTCAAGATAAAATGTAGGATCTTAAGTCAAGAAGTTAAGCAAGCCGGGTGTGGTGGTGCACGTCTATCCCAGCACTTGGGAGGCAGAGGCAGGCAGATTTCTGAGTTCGAGGCCAGCTTGGTCTACAAAGTGAGTTCCAGGACAGCCAGGGCTACACAGAGAAACCCTGTCTCGAAAAAACAAAACAACAACAACAACAACAACAAAAAACAAAATCCAGCCTAAAGAGGACAGTCTTCTTTCTTCTCTCCCCTTGCTGCCTTGTGCTGGGGTCCCTCACAGGAGGTCCCCATCTGTCTTAGTCAGGGTTTCTATTCTCCTGCACAAACATCATGACCAAGAAGCAAGTTGGGGAGGAAAGGGTTTATTCAGCTTACACTTCCATACTGTTGTTCATCACTGAACGAAGTCAGGACTGGAACTCAAGCAGGTCAGGAAGCAGGAGCTGATGCAGAAGCCATGGAGAGATGTTCTTTATTGTCTTGCTTCCCCTGGCTTGCTCAGCCTGCTCTCTTATAGAACCCAAGACTGCCAGCCCAGAGATGGCACCACCCACAAGAGGCTTTTCCCCCTTGATCACTAATTGAGAAAGTACCCCACAACTGGATCTCATGGAGGTACTTCCCCAACTGAAGCTCCTCTCTCTGTGATAACCCCAGCCTGTGTCAAGTTGACACACAAAACCAGCCAGTACACCATCCCTGCGATTTCTGAGGGCAAAGCAGTGGGCCATTAACACAGGGAAAGTCAGGGAGTCCCACAGAGTGCACAGCTGGGGTATGCATCACAGCCACCCACTCCATCTGCATCTCAAACACTAATTAAGGACAGCCCTAGGAGAGGTCTTCCTTCCTTACAGCTCCAGCCTGCTGTGAGCCTGGGCTCAAAGATCTCCTGGGTCTGATCACTTGAGGATGAGAGCTAGAGTCACGGGAGCAAATAAACAAATGGCAAAGACTTTATAATCCGTGAGGAAATGGTCCATCTGATGCTTAACTGTCCTGGAAGCCCCATCAGTCCTTGCCACATTTCTATTTCAGCCACTTTGACAATGGATAGATGATTCCACGGTGCCAGGTCTGGTGAGCAGGTTAGCAAGCTTCTGGAGCTCTGGAATACTAGTATCTTTTCCCCTCTTGGCTGAGGACACTAGCCACTATATTAGCTACTCTTTTGTAGCTGCAATGAAATGCCTGAGGAACAGCATAAGAAAGAAAAGGCTCATTTGGGTTCACAGTTAAATGGTATCTTCCAGTCATAGCAAGGATGGCTCAGCAGCAGGAGCCTGAGTCAGGGTCATGTTGCATCTGTAGTTAGAAAGCAGAGAGATGAGTGCTGGTGCTCTGCTCCTGCGATGGTTTGAATGAGAATGGCTCCCATAGGCTCATATGTATTTGAATGCATAGTTCCCTGATCAGCAGAACTGTTTGGGAAGGATTAGGAGGTGTGGCTTTGTTGGAGGAGGTGTGTCACTGGGGGCACCCTTGAGGTTTCAAAAGACTCACCTCTCTCTCTCTCTCTCTCTCTCTCTCTCTCTCTCTCTCTCTCTCTCTCTCTCTCTCTCTCTGCCTCCTACTTGCAGGTCAAGATGTGAGCTCTCCACTGTTCCTGCCACCATGTTTTTGCTCATACACCCTGAAACTGTAAGTCCAAATTGAGCATCTTCTTTGTAAGTTGCCACGGCCATAGTATCACAACAATAGGAAAGTAACAAACAGCTCATTTCCCCCTTTTACTTAGTTCTAGACTCCAGCCCACTTGGAGATGCCCTCACTTAGGGTGTGTCTTTTCACCTCGATTAACCTGATCTAGATAGTTCCTCACACATACACCCAGAGGCATTTCTCCTAGATGATTCTACAACCTGACACATTAATAATCAATATTAATAGTCATGCCAGGCAATCAAACATGCTTTGGGCATTTGTTTTTAAACTACAAAAATGCATCATAGTTCAGCCTAAAGGCCTTATAAAGCATATGTTGAAAACATCTGACAGTATTTAATATGAAACCTAGGGCAATTGCTTACTGGAAAAATGTTATTCGTTACATAGACTGTGTACATACACATCATACATGTGAGAGAATAGTTTCAACATCTCATTATAGAGGAAGTTCACAAAAGAGCTGCTTCTTGACTCATGCTTAGACTGTGCATGCAGAGGAAGAAACAGCTGAGCCCTAGCTCCACCCTCCCTGAACACAGCTCAGGTCTAGGAGATGCAGCATGAGACAAGAAACAGGACACACCAGGGTGTGAGTGCCTCTTGCTGGTGAGCACAGGCTAGCAGGGGAGTATCTCCTGTGCACTCCATCCCTGAGTCAGTACAGGCCCTCTGCCACGGAGACCTGTGTCCATCTGCCATGGAGACCTGTGTCCATCCATTAGCTTCCTGCACAGGACTATCTTCATCTGAACTGGCCAAACCCTGTGCCTAGAATTCTCCCATCTGTTTAAAAAACAGCAAAGCACCTTTCTGAAGTCACAGCGCCCTTCCATTCACCAGTAGGTTATGCTGTACTGTCTTAGCCATTGGCCTTGCTCCCTCTCCCAAGCAGACTTGGGGGTCTTTGAGTTCAAGGACTAGAATCCTGCTCTTATATCACTCAGCACCTGACACAGCACTAAGCATGTCAGGCCAGTGAATGAATGAATGAATGAATGAGTCAGTGAGTGAATGAATGTGCAGTGGAAACCACATTTCTTTCTTCCTGTTACTCCCACGCCCACTTAGGAGATTCTGTTTTGTATGTCGTTGCTATAGCAATGTTTTTTATAAGTAGCTCAAGGTTGTCTGGTATGAATTTCTTTCTCTTCCCATTCAGATAGAAGTTCAATTACTCTAGAGTTTAACAGCACCCTAAAAAGTACGCAGTTGTTGAAGAGAAATAGTATTTATGAGAACATCCTTTCTTCAGAAACAACTCAAGCTGTAAATATGTAGGACTCTAAAAGGAAAACAGAATAAACTGATATCATATGTATTCCATAATCCCTTTAGGATCCACCATGCCTAGTCCCTGACTCCCCTGACAAGTGCAGAATATAGCCTAATGCTTGCAAGAACCCAGCATGTGCCTTTAGCTACAGCAGCAAGCTCCACCAAGCCCTTTCCTCACTCTACACATTATGGAGTAGGGTCAGGTCACAAAGAAACATATCTGTTCAGGAATGTGTGTGAGTTTCCTTTCTTCTTACTGGAACTGGGCAGGAAGGGGCTGGGGGGGTTCAGATGGGGTTGAGATACAATCTCACTATGTGGCCCAGGCTGACCTCAAACTTGTGGCAGTCCCAGTTCAGCCTCCAGAGTGTTGGGATTATAAGTCTATGCTTCCATGCCTTGCTTGTATGAACATTTTCTTCTTGACCCATACATTAGCTGTTGTTCCTTGAGGGGCCAAGGTGCAAACTCACCAAGCTGTCTTTTATACCCATTGGTCACATGGAAGCAAATACAAATTCTCAGCCCATATTTTTTAAAGAGGTGAAGTGTGTATACTTGACACAAGGCACCACCTGAGGAGATCTGACCTCTAAGTGACTCTTTATATTTCAGCCATTTCTTGGTCACGGGTCTTTACTAGGCTTCCAAGAGGTCAGTTTAAATCCTCCACAAACCAATTTTTAGTTACCCCCAACCTTGTTCAGCCACTAAGGCCTTCTCTATATTGTCCATTTTGCACTTCAGCTGATGAAGCTGCTTCCCACGAAGGTCTAGTATAACAGCCTAACACAAACAAAGTGGAAATACGTAATTAATTAAACACATGGTGGGAGGGCTGGTGAGATGGCTCAGTGGGTAAGAGCACCCGACTGCTCTTCCGAAGGTGATGAGTTCAAATCCCAGCAACCACATGGTGGCTTACAACCACCCGTAATGAGATCTGATGCTCTCCTCTGGTGCATCTGAAGTCAGCTATAGTGTACTTATGAATAATAATAAATGAATCCTTGGACCGGAGAGAGCAGGGACTGAGCAAGTGGGGCTGACCGGAGCAAGCAGAGTTGACCGGAACAAGAAAAAAAAAACACATGGTGGGAAATAGCAATCAACCTTCTCAGTGTCATGGTGGGAAATTACAGATAAGTAAGAGGAGACTCCGGTGACTCTCGTAGTAATTGAGTGCTGGTAGAGACATCCTATTAGCTGGGCTAGCTTCACCCAGCTACAGAAAGTTAGGTATAGAATTCTGTGCATATCAGAATGCACCCCATTAGTACATATACATACATTTCGTTGCCCTGCCAGCTGAGAAAACCTAAGAGAAATGCCACCCCAGCAGTAAGCAACACACCTGAAACCAAGAGTTTGGTTTCCAATCCCAAGAACCCTCAGAGAAATGATGGTTTGGTTTTGTTTTGTTTTTTTAATGTTTTTTTGTTTGTTTGTTTCGAGACAGGGTTTCTCTGTGTAGTCCTGGCTGTCCTGGAACTCACTCTGTAGACCAGGCTGGCCTTGAACTCAGAAATTCACCTGCCTCTGCCTCCCAAGTGCTGGGATTAAAGGCATGTGCCACCACGCCCGGCTGAAATGATGGTTTTTTATGACAGGCATAATGGACGAGGGACAAGACACCTGGAGCACTGTACGGGGCCAGAAAATAAAAGAAGTGCCATGAACAAATAGACACAGACAAATGCATAGTGACAGCTTGGATCTTGGAAGTCCTCAGCCCATGGTGCCATCGGGAGGTAGTAATCTTTACAGGCTGGTACCTAGTAGAAGGAAGTTAGGTCACTGGGGATGTGTCCTTGGAGGCAGTAACAGAATCCTGCCTGCTTCTACGCCAGCCACCATGAGGGGAATGGCGTCCTCAGCCCTGTGCCTCCCTTCCCCATTCGTGGGCCCACAGACCCAAGAGCAGTAGGGCCAACCTTCAAGGACTGAGAGACAAAACAAACCGTCTGACTTATAAATCACTTATTTCAGGATGTTGTTATAGTAACAGGAAGCTAACACACCCATATTCACGGGTCTCTGCCAAAGAAACACAGGGGGCATCCCCAGGAACCAAACCAGAACAGTCTGAGCCACAAAACAAGGCAGTGCTGAGTGCAAACCATCGCAGACATAAGTGAGTCCCAAGTAATGTGAGCAAGTCAAGTCGGAAGGAGGGAGGCGTCTCCCAGGCAGAGGAACTGCAAGCATTCTACGCAAGTGCCTCTCCATTCTGAGGGTGGCACAAGTGCCTCTCCATCCTGAGGGTGGGGGTGCATGCGACATTCACAGCTTTCACAGCTCGACTTAGGAAGTGTGGGGCAAGCTGAAGACAGAGGGCAGAGAAGCTTCGGAGTGGAGGGACAGCCAGCAGGACCTCAGCAGTGGTCAGGACCAAGCGCAGCAGCCATAAATCCTGCCCAGGTTCTCCTGGCATGGAGAACACTACCTGTCCCTGTGGCTTCTTCCTAAAAATCCACACTCCTGGCCTAAGAACACATTAGATAGCCAAGGAGAGAGTCACAAAGCTCTCCTCCAACCCCCTAAGCCATCTACAATGAGGGAAGCATCCGAGCCCAAAGGAGTCTGGGAAGACACGACAATAAGAACCGCATCAGCACTGGCTCCGGCTGTAACCAGCTGCCTCACCAATGTGGGGGAGCCTGAGAGTATGTAAACTCTGTGCTGTCTCTTTGATTTTTCTCCAAGTATAAAATCATTCAAAGCAACAAAACAATAAAAATCCTCTAAACAATACAAGCAATGGGGGGTGCTGGGGGAGGTGCTAGAGAGCTAGCTCTGTGGTTAAGAGGACCCAAGTTGCCGGGCATGGTGGCGCACACCTTTAATCCCAGCACTCGGGAGGCAGAGGCAGGCGAATTTCTGAGTTCGAGGCCAGCCTGGTCTACAAAGTGAGTTCCAGGACAGCCAGGGCTATACAGAGAAACCCTGTCTCAAAAAACCAAAAAAAAAAAAAAAAAAAAAGAGGACCCAAGTTTGGGGCTAGTGAGATGGATCAGCGGGTAGGAGCACCCAACTGCTCTTCTGAAAGTGATGAGTTCAAATCCCAGCAACCACATGGTGGCTTACAACCACCCATAATGAGATCTGACACCCTCCTCTGGTGCATCTGAAGTCAGCTACAGCGTACTTATGAAGAATAATAATGGACGAATCCTTGGACCGGAGAGACCAACTGGAGCAAGCCGAACGGGGACAGCCAGAGCGAGCAGGGCCAGCCAGAGCAAGCAGGGTCAACGGGAGCGAGCAGGGTTGACCAGAACAAGGGGAAAAAAAAAATAGAGGACCCAAGTTTTGATCCCAGAATCTATATCATGTGTCTCACAACCACATGTAACTCCAACTCCCAGAAAACCTGATGCCCTCATCCTCTACTGGCACCTGCCTTCAAGTGCACACAGACATAAACACGTATACATATTTTAAAAAGTAAAAAAATACACCTTGAGCTGGGAGTGGTGGCGCAAGCCTTTAATCCCAGCACTTGGGAGGCAGAGGCAGGTGGATTTCTGAGTTCGAGGCCAGCCTGTTCTACAGAGTGAGTTCCAGGACAGCCAGGGCTACACAGAGAAACCCTGTCTCGAAAAACCAAAAAAAAAAAAAAAAAAAAAAAAAAAAAAAAAAAAATCTTGGAAAAAATCAACCAACCAAAGGTAAGGAAATGTTTGTAGAACATGAAAGACAGCAGATGACTGTCCATCCAGCAAAAGGAGCTTCCATTACTGGGTTGGGTAGGCAGGGCAATGTGTGAGGACACATGACAGTATGGTCATACAAAGCTTGAACAATCAGATATAAGTCAACAAGGGTAAACTTTTAAGACAATTAGAGAAAGAGAAAGGCATACTTTTTGCTGTGGTGTAAAAGAAAATACAAGTAAAAATGAGGGGAGATCCACACCCACAGTCCTCAAGACTCAAGAGACCAAGGCAGGAGGAACTAGAAACACTCAGTCACAAAAACAAATAATAAGAAAGCAGGCAGTGTAAGCCGGGCGTGGTGGCGCACGCCTTTAATCCCAGCACTCGGGAGGCAGAGGCAGGAGGATTTCTGAGTTCGAGGTCAGCCTGGTCTACAAAGTGAGTTCCAGGACAGCCAGGGCTACACAGAGAAACCCTGTCTTGAAAAACCAAAAAAAAAAAAAAAAAAAAAAAAAAGAAAGCAGGCAGTGATTGGTGACTATCCAATGGCCAGTAAGCACACGAGAGGGCAGTCAATCTCATCCAAAGACAAATTAAATCTACAATGTGTGCCACTACACACCAAAGTGTCTGAGACCAATTGATGAGCAAGATGAAGGATATGTCATACACAAATATAAGAGCCAAGGCTACAAAAGACACATTAAAATGTTGAACTATGGGCTGGAGAGATGGCTCAGCGATTAAGAGCACTGGCTGTTCTTCCAGAGGTTCTGAGTTCAATTTCCGCAACCACATGGTAGCTCACAACCATCTGTAATGGGATCCTATACCCTCTTCTGGTGAGTCTGAAGATAGTGACAGTGTACTCATATACATACAATAAATAAATATAAAGGAAAATGTTGAACTATGCACAGTGGCCACAATAGAAGCAGCCAAAAGACCCAGGCATAGAAGGATTACTGTAATGATTTAGGTAGATAGATAGATAGATAGATAGATAGATAGATAGATAGATAGATAGATAGATAACAGTATCTTGTGTGGCAAGTGGAACTGTGTCACCAGAGAGAAAAACTGGTAAGGTCGAGCAGATTAAGGAACGCTGACAATTCTCACAATTGAGAATGGTGGTAGGCATTTGAATCAGCTCCCCACCAGATTACTGTCCTGGAGCACGTGGCCACAACACTCCACTAAGAAGACCATGACAACTGTTCACAAAGCAGAGAGCCCAGAGTTCTCTGTGCTAATGAGGTATCTACATGGGCCCCAAGGGTTTAGCCAATAAGCTTCCCTTCCTGACCATTCTTTCTTCCAAAAGGTATTTAATCTCTGGTGCACTCTGAATCTGCCATATGTACCCTTTTCACCATGAATAAACAGTTTAGACAAGCAAGGACTGTCTCTCTCATCAGTAACTGCAGTGGGGAAAGCCTTTGTTACCAAGCCTCACTACCTAATTCTCCCTCCAAAGGCCCCTCTGAGCTAAGCATGATTCTGCTCCCCACCCCCGCTCCAGGCCCGAGCTACTCCCCCCCCTCCCATCCCCTTCTCAACTCCTCTCCGTTCCCAAGGGCATCTGGATGCCCAGGAGTTTGGGGACCACAGCCATGGTCCCAGCCTGTATGGTTTCTCACCCAGAGAAACACAGCCTGGGCCCCCCATCTTAGTCTGCAATCAGCCTCCTCTGAAGTGTTTATCACTGTTGCATGAGCTGGCACCCCATAGCAGCAAGGAAAGAACATATCCTAGTGCCCCTGTGTTTTATCTTCCCGAGCATGTCCCTGTACCCCAGCTATGAGGCACAATGCAGACCCACAGAGGGGTTACTATTGTTATGATTAAACATCAAGACCAAAGGCAACTCGGGGAGGAAAGGCTTCATTTCACTCACAGTTCATCATCAAAAGCAGAGGGCAGGAATTCAAGCAGGGCAGGAACCTGAAAGCAGGTGCTGATGCAGAAGCCATGAGGAGTGCTGTTTATGGGCTTGCTCATCATGGCTTGCTCAGCCTGCTTTCTTATAGATCTTATTGATGCCCAGGGGTGGCATTACCCACTGTGGTGGTTTGAATGAGAATGACCACCATACACTCATATAGTTGAATGTTTGGTCATCAGAAAATTGCACTACTTAAAAGATTATGAGGTATGGCCTCCTTGGAGTAGTTATGGCCTTGTGGAAGAAAGTGTGTCACTGGGGAGTGGGTTTTGGAATTTCCCAGTGTCTCTGTCTTCCTCCTGCCTGAGATCCAGATATAGAACTCTCAGCACTTCTCCAGCAGCGTGTTTGCCTGCCTACTGCTGTGCTTCCCAACATCCTGATTAAGCCTCTGAAACTGTAAGCCAGCCCCAATTAAACGTTTTTCTTTTGTAAGAGTTGCCATGGTCATGGTGTCTCTCTACAGTAACTTAGAAACCCTAAGTTAACCACAATGGGCTGGGCCCTCCCATCAATCACTAATTAAGAAAGATGCTATTTACAACATCAGGATACCTGAGAGCAGTTTCAGAGAGGATCCAGTATTGATGGTGTAACAGAAGCCAGAGGCCTCGAACCGGACCAATGACTCACTGAAGCGTGGACAAAGGGTACACTGTGGGACACACTGTGACACACTACAGCTTCCACAGTGAGATGTTTTGTATGCTTTGTTTCTTTATTTTTGCTTTTTATTTTCTTTGGAGGCAGGAGAGGTTGCAAGGGCAGAGGGTAGATGCAAAGGGACAGGCAGGTGAGTGAGACTGGGGTGCATTTGTGAAACTCACAAAGAATCAATAAAAAGTTTAAAAAGTAAATAAAAGGAAAATGCCTTACAGCTGAATCTTATAAAGGCATTTTCTTAATTGAGACTCCCCTCTTCCTGATGACTCTAGCTTGTATCAGATAGACATAAAACTAGCCAAGACAGACAGACAGACAGACAGACAGACAGACAGACAGATGGACAAATGGACAGATTTGATATATAACATATAGATAGATTGGTAGATGGATCAATAGATAGATAGATAGATAGATAGATAGATAGATAGATAGATAGATAGATAGTAGACTCCATGTCTAAGACGCTTAGGAGTAGACTTTCATTTTATGACCCTGAATCCTCACTCTGTAGTCCAAGCTGGCCTTGAACTAGGATCTCTCTGCCTCAGTCTCTCAAAGTTAGGATAACAGGTTTGGGCCAAAGTGCCTGCCTAAGTGTAGGTACCAGTACTCTAAAATGACAGAAATGAGAACAGTCCCATAACATGATGGTGCAAACCTATAATACCAGCCCCAGGGAGGTGTATGCAGGATTAGCAGCTCAAAGGCAGCCTGAGTTACTACATTGAAAAAAGAAAAAAATGGAGACAAAAAGGCAAGCAGAATAATGGCTTCCTGCAAGGGTGGAGCATAACCTGTGGGAGAACAAGGTCTGCCTCTGTGTGCTTACTCAGACAGAGACACAGAAAAACAGCAACCTGAAGATAAACTTGCATTACGACCTGAAGCTTCGTGCAGGCTGTAATTTAGATCTGAAATGTCCCGTGGAAGCCCTGTCAGAAGCTTGGTCCTTGTTAGATAAGGGAGAGACAGCAAGAGGGTTAGTGTGGGAAAAGAACTGACACAAAATCCTTTTAGGAATGGGCTTTAAAACCTAGGAAGAGCTTCTTTAATGCAACAGCAGGAGGTGGTGGACTGGGGAAGGGAAACCCAGGAAAACCTCTCTTGCTTTCTCTGTCTGGACCTGAGAACTAGAATCCATCTGGTGTTTAACCCTCCCACTCTTACACAGCTAAAGAGCAGCAGCCTGGGGGTGAGAGTCAGGGTGATGTGGTCCTGGAACACAGAAGTCCCTGTGTGGCTCTAAGGTCAACAGCTGAGGTCTGCTGGAGACAGGGAACCTCTATAGAGAGGCTCACTACAGGGAGTCACCCCTAAACAAATCATTTCCATGCTGAATCACCTCCTCCTCTGTCAGGCATTACACAGGAGCCACCATGACTCCCCAGTGCCCTTCAGCTCCAGACTATATAGAGATGGAAGGATGTCCATCCATTGAGTTTAAAACTGTTAGCCAAAATTGTGAGGCAGCAGCAAAGACAAGGTCTCAACAGGTTCCACAAGCTTGCTCCAAGACCAGTGTATCTTGTTGCATAGCGCTGTTTATAAAAGTAACTTTTATTCACCAGATGTAATTGTCATCTTACAGGCTTGCTGCTGAATAAACTCACCCTTTCTAGTTCTTTCTGAGCTAGAACTCTGGATGGTTCAACTCTCTTATTCTGGGTCAAACTCCTCTCCAAGCTGACTGATTCAAATTGGCTTCTCTTGGCTTCTAATTGAATTGCTCTGCTTGGAAGGGCTGCCTCAGAATTCCATGAACTGAACTGCTCTGATGCTTTGCCCCAAAATGAACTGAGTTCAATTGCACTCAACTGAACTGTCCTTCACACCTGACTCATTCTGCCCTGCTCTTAAGTAGCCTCTCTTTCCTATCTGTTCTCCTGAGAGTTGAGCATAGCCTATCTCTGACTCATTCTGTTAAATCTTTCTCTGATTCTTCACTTCGTCTGCCCCTCAAATATCGCTTTCAAACATGGCAGCTTCCTTTTACCAACTAACTTTACCTTCATTGTTTGGGATTACAGATGTGTACTAAGGGAGGGTCTGCATTCCAGCCAGCAGGATTAAAAGTGTGTCATTCCAGCCAAATCACACAGACAAAAAGGTCTTTGTATGTGTTCCCTTGCCAGAGCAGCCCTGTTACTGGATTAAAATTCCTCTACAACTGTTGCTCCTGCTGAGGGCAAGGTCAGCCACAAGCAGGTCTTAAAGCACCAAGCCACACTGCTTCGTGTACATGGCTTGCTTAAAGACACTGGTGGGTTAGGTATGTGGCTCAGTGGGTAAAACAATTGTCATAAAAACAGGAAGACCTGGGTTCAAATATCCAGAAACATCTAAAAATCTGGCATGGTAGTGTGTCTGTTCCCAATTTCTCTACATGAGATAGAAGTGGGACCGGAGAACCTCTGAGAACTCAAAAGCCAGCTAGCTTGTTGACACACTACAATGTCAACCAGTTCAGAGGTTTAGTCCATGATCATCATAGTGGGAAGCATGGTGGCATGCAGGCAGACATGGTGCTGGAGAGAGGTGCTGGAGAGTTCTACATCTTGATCTGCAGGCAGCAGAAATAAATTCCATGCTAGGCTTAGCTTGAGCATCTGAGAGCTCAAAGTTCATAAGTTCATTCCCACAGTGACACACACACCTACTCCAAGGCCACATCTCCTAATAGTGCCACTCCCTATGGGCCTAAGGGGGTCATTTTCTTTCAAACCACACAGTCACATTCATATTTTACTACCACATTTTGTTTCCTTCTTTAAGTATCATTTACATTTGTTTGTTTGTTTGTTTGTTTGTTTACTTATTTATCATATGTAAGTGTGTGTGTGTGTGTGTGTGTGTGTGCAGGCATGCACATGTCACATCCTGCAAGTGGAGCTAGGAACTCATGTTGAGGGAGTCATTCCTCTCCTTTCCTATTACAGGCTCTGGAGACGCAAACTCCTATCATCGGGATTGGAGGCAAAGCACCTTTCATTGTTGAGCCATTTTACTTGCCCCTTGTTTCCTCTCTTTAATAAACTTTATTGCTTTCTGCTCTCCACCAGGAAGGCTAAACGATCTGTTGGAATTTCCCAGCAAGTGTGGGAAGTAGAGAGGGGAAGGAGATGCCCTCTGTGTACCTGCCCTCCTGCTCCTTAAATCAGGACAGTGAAGAAGGCAGAAGGCCTGACTGAAGGTTTGGAGATGTCAAATCTGCAAGGATGCTCTCTGTCATGGGTAGTATGGCTAGTCCTTCTACTTGTTAAGCCTCTCTATCTCTGTCTCTTTCTCTGTCTCTTTCTTTGTCTCTCTCTCTCTCTGTCTCTCTGTCTCTCTCTCTCTGTCTCTGTCTCTCTCTCTTTCTCTCTCTCTCTCTCACACACACACACACACACACACACACACACACACACACAAAAGCATGCATGCCTCTTAGGGGAAACTTGGCACCTTCTCTCTTGGAGGCCCTGCCAGTTGCATGAGACCTGACAGGCTAGCTGAAGAGTGGACTGAGGTGATTCACAAGCTCTGTTAATGGCCATGAATGGCTCTGAATGAAGAAGCGTGGTTGGGGTTCCTAGGGGTCATTCCAAATACAATTCTGTTGTGACCACAATGGTTTCTTTCTTTGTTCAGCCCTATAAAAGTTCTCCATGTTTTTCAGTACATTTGTGTCATGAAAAGAACTACCTTCTGTCCTTTATCACTTCAATTCAAAACCCAAACTTCCCAACAGCATCCATACAAGATGAGGTTCATCCCACAGCAAAGCCTGAGGCAGGATTCAAACACAAAATGCTCTGTGTGGGAGCACGGAGAGGAGAAGCAGGGATGGTATCAAGCTGCAGGAGACCCCTTTGAGAGAATGCACAACATACCTCAGACTGCCCAGCCAGGAGTAAGAGAACTTTACCCACCAGCAAGCCTGCTGCACAAGGTAAGATGGCTCTGGCCTGCTTCAAGTGGCTCTAGACAGAGCAGAGGCAGACACAGAGACAAAAAGACAGAGACAGAGACAAACACATAGACAGAGACAGAGATAGACACATAGACCAAAACAGAGACAGAGACAGAGACAGGAACAGGAACAGAGACAGGGATAAAGACAGGAGCTTCTCCTGTGGTCCCCAGATAGGACTGGAGTGCTGAGGGAGATCTGACAGAGTGATTGGGTAGGGGCCTTCGCTTCCTACTGATATGTAGAAGGAAGAACAAGGTTTGGCTGGCCTTGAACTCTGTCCTCTTATTTTGAAGAATGAAAAACCCTAAAACCACACAGAGAAATTCAAGTTCACAAGCTATCTCCCCAGTTCATAGCACAGAGTTCTTCTCCTATGCTTATATGGTAATATGGAGAAGCCTTATTTCTCAAGGCAAAAGTTCCAGTGGCCGTCTCTGCCAGGGAAACAGCTTCACCCCCAAAGAGGAGGTGAGGATGAAGGTGTCCGTCCTGAGGAAACAGAAGGCAGACTTTCTCAAGCACCATTGTTCTTGAGTCTCCAGCCCGCCAAAGCAATGTGGGGGCCAGCTGAAGGACACCCGGGCTCCGGCTTTTGTCACTGTTTCCTGATATTGGCAAGATTAGGGCTGGCAGGAAAGGAAACCCGCCTAACAAAGAGACAGAGGAAAGTCAGAGGACCCCCGGGGAGAAGTTGCAGCTGGCCCAGCAGCTCCTGTGCTGTGCAGAGGGACGACAACTATGAGAGCAAGCCTTTGCCTGGGAATATAGTAAAGGTGACATCACTGTCAAACTAGGCACCAGCTCAGAAAGCAGGGGCTGAGTTCAGCAGACGGGGATTTTTCCACATGTATTTAAAACTCTTGTCTAAAACCCTGTTCAGAACTTCTGGATAGGTGAATGTGGGGGCACCCACTCCCCCACTGCTTCTTAATACATTTCAATACTCCCAGCTCCTCTAAAGGAGAGTGAATGGAGGCCAGGTCTACACAGGTAGGATATTATGAAACTGTCAGGATGAGCCTAGATTCAACATCAGGGTCCTTTCAAGAGAACAGTCTGTGCTTCCGTGTCCCCACATAGAAGGATACTGAGGTTCTCAAAGCCAAAGAGCAGTCTAGGAAGTTAGAGATTGACAAGACAGAGCCCATGTCCCCAACCATCTCAGAACCACACTGAAAGCATTCTTCATGGGTACTGGTGCTTATTCATAAATGAGCAGTATCATTAACTTGTGGTGTGTGTGTGTGTGTGTGTGTGTGTGTGTGTGTGTGTGTGTGTGTGTGTTTATTACGCAAGTGCGTGCATATGAAGGCCAGAGGGCAACCCCATGCGTCTTTCCTTAAGCTTTCCTTGGAAGCTATCCACTGTTCTGTTTAAGACAGTGTCTCTCACCGGTCTGGACCTCACCAAGGAGGTTCAACTGGTTGGCCAATAAGCCACAGAGGTTCACCGCTCTCTGCCTCTCCAGCAAAGGGATTGCAAACATTGACCACCAACTCCAGCATTTTCTGTATAGGTTTTGGTGATTGAAGTCAGGACCTCATGCTTGCCTGACCAACTGAGCTATCTCCTCAGCCTTTGGGGGCTTTGCAATACTTCTTGAGTCTTTTCAGGGTTGAGAGCAGTAGTCACTGCCAGTTGAGGAAACCAGCATGAAGTGTCTCTGCATAGTCCCCCACGAGACGAGAATAAATGCTGCGTACACTAGGTCAGTGAAGAAAGGGAGGGGGGCAGCATAGGTCACAGCCTCACATTAAAGGAATCAAGATCTGAGCCTGAGAATTCTGACTCGGGAAACATCAAAAGAACTGAGAGACTTAGCATGCACCCCTTTAATCCCAGCTCTCAGGCAGAGGGAGATGGATCGCTGAGAGTACAAGGTCACCTGGTCTGTATAGTGACTTCTAGACCATCCAAGGTGACCTTGTCTCAAATTTTAAAAAGAAGCAAGGAAGAAAAGGATGGCAGGAGAAGGAGGAAAGAATGAACAAACGAACGAACAAAAGAAGAAAGGGAAAATACCAAAGTGCAAAATGCACCAGAAATATGTCAAAACGATGTCCAAACCCACTGAACTCAGGAAAGCATAGTTCAAGGTGGGAAACTATCACATTTTCCCCCTTACCTTATGCAATATAGTATGGGACAAATGGACAAACCAAGTAAGAACATCAGGGTAAAAGACATGATCTATCTGGGCTACAATCATGAATGAGAGCCTAGAATTCATGTCAATAAATCACACACACACACACACACACACACACACACACACACACACTGACTTTGCATCACTGGTAGAGCTAGGAAGCAGATGTTATGCAGTCATCGTCACCACCAGAGGGCATCCTAACATCGACCAGGACAGGCAAGGGTCCATCTCTAGTCCCTCTCACAGAAAGATGCAGGGAGTTTTTGTTTGTTTGTTTTTGTTTGTTTTCATAAGCCACTGCCTAGCCTGGCTGAAAGAGAGGTCAATTGTCCCTTAGTTCCAAATCCTTCCAGGATAGACAATGACCTTGAAACTCTCCTAGAGCTTCTTTCTTTCTTTCTTCCTGCCTCCACAGGTGCCCTCTGGAGATGAGTTATTTAGGACTTCCCCTAATGCATGCTGGGAGAACCTCAGCCCAAGGCTCTGCCTGAACAGAAGTCGATGTTGAAGTGTGCCCCTGAGACATAAACTGACTCACATGCATCCTTCACCCAGAACTCCAGACAGAGCAAGAAAGATGTTGGTCTTTCTACTGTATGCCATCTCCCGAGGGAAGTGCTCCAAGATGTCACAACTTAGCATAATGATGTCACAATACAGTATTGTCATGGAACGCTGTTGCACTGTGATTTCACAATGACACACCAGTGCACTTTAATGTCAAAGGACAGCATGATAATAGCACAAAGGAACGGTGTGACAACTCAATGTCACATTATGATGTCACAGAAGCACACTGTAATAGTACAATAGAACGCTGTGAGGTCACTATCCAGCAGTGCTGTCAGGGTGGGATGTGGTGGTGGCAAGAACGCAGCAGTGTGATGGCACAGTGCATTATTTGTGAATTCACATGGAGCACTGTGATGTCACAGTCTAGCCCTGTGATGTCACCATAGAGCACTGAGACACTGAGCACCAGGATGGTACAGTGGAACTGAGCTGGGTAATACCGGCGTGATGAAGTGAAGAGGATCGTAAGAAAGAACTCTGGTAAATTCTTACCCAGAAGCCAAAGGAAGAGATCTGGCACTCCACCCCAGGGTAACATATAACTTGAATTCCATCTCACCAAGGGAAGCTCATTTCTAATCCCACCGACCCTTGGGTGAGTTACTGGAGATTAGTGGACATATGCTCATTCTATTGGGAAAACCCGTCATAAAGGTGTCTTGAGCAGAAGGAATACAGCTGTGAATGAAACAGAGAGAGCAGTGTTTTCTGGAAGCTTCCACTACAGAGAAAGGAGCTGACATTGAGCAAAGTGCTAGAGCTTGTATGTATGGCTGAAGAGAACCAATGAGAAAGATGGCCAAGAAAAGGCTGGGTTGGGACTGCAGTGTTGACCACATGGGTGTTTGTTCTGGTTGCCTGAGATAGTCTTACAATGAGTATTGGGCTAGCCTCAAACACTATGTAACCTAGACTTATACCTCACATCCCAAGTGCTAGGAGTATAGGTACTTGCCACTATTGTGAAAAACCAAGATATATAGTGAGCAGAGTACCTGGGATAAGATGTTGTCAAGATGGCTGCATCCTGGGCAGTGAGAATGAATTTGAATAAGTTGGCCATGCCAATATGCCAATATCTGCTATCTCCTCCTGCAGTGGGGGTGTGGGTAGACAGAGGAGCAAGATCACAGGTATGCAAGATGGGTTGAGGATCTGGGGGGAGGCTAGAATGAGGGTCTTGAAGACCACCTAGGAGTTCTAAGTTCATTCTAGGTACAGCTGGAGGCCACTGGGGTTTAAGATGAAAGAAAGGTAGAGAGACTCCTTCTGTGATCAGTCTTGGGACTACGTTCAGGCAGGGATGAAAGAAAGGCAACGAAGCAGACATAAAGGCTCTGTAGATAGTAGTAATCTGGTCTTACCAAGCAATACCTTAGCCACAGGTAGGAAACATGACAGGGACCAGAGGGAAACCAGAAAAGTAAGGAAATACAAGGCTTACTGAAAGCACCCCAAAGTCTGGACTGCTCAGCAGGTAGACAGCAAGGCATGCTCCCAAAATGATTCACGGAGGCACTCCTAAAATGTGAATCAGAAGAAAAGGGATAAGGTTGCAGTCCATGAGAAGGAAGAACACTGCCATGGCCTGTGCTCTGTGAATGTCCCCCTCCTTGGGCTCCACAGAATGCTCTAAGGAGGCCTGGCAAACCAGAGCCCAGACACTGGGTTGGCCCCTATGGCACAAGGTGAAGGCAGCTTTTAGCAGCCACAGCTCACGCTGCAGACATAGTTCACCCTCACTGTGCTTAGGGGAAGGAGAGCTGCAGTGAGGTAGGACTGTCTTCATCAGGAACCTCAGGCTTAGGCTATCCTAATGCTATGTTATGTGTTGTGCAAAGTTTAGGGTTAATTCTAAGCTCACTAGGACTTAAGCCCTTGGAATCAGAGTCAAGACAGGAGTTGGGCATGCCTTGGGCATCTTTGTGACTCTTCTTCTGCCATTAGAATTCTTTATGAGGGAGATCTGTCATTAAGAAGGGCAATGTAGGTTAGGGCTCTCAGCAGGGTGTATGTGGGCTTATGGAATTTGGAGTTTAGTAATTAACTCATGGTTAACTACGTTTTAAATTTGTTGGTATTAGGAGGAGTTGAGGTCAATCATATATTAAGTCATCATGATTAGGAAGCCAGGGCCTTCTGGTACGGGGGCAGTAGATCCCCAAGCAGAATTAAAGTCAAAGTATATAATCAGAGTTTTGCTTGAAGGGGCATGACTGTGTTAAACCACTAGTTAGTGATGTAGTTAGGATAAGATGTCACCCATATGTCTGCTCCATTGCCTGTTGGGGCAACGCTAGGGTTATTGAGTCGTTAAAGTTTTTGAAGTTATTAGCTTTAACAACCTTGAGACTGAAAATTTTGTTGTTGGTCACTATGGCAACATTCCCACGAGAAACAACCTAAATTGATGAAATTGTTATTTGGGCTCACGGTTTCAGAGGAGTCAATCCATGGTTGATTGGTTCCACTGCTCTGAGGCCTATAATGAGACAGAACACCGTAGCAGAAAGTGCATGGCGGAACAACTGCTCACCGTGTGGTGGCCAGGGTCTCAACATCCCCTTCAAGCAGATATTGACTTGTCTGCTCCAGCCTCTCCCAATAAGGCCACAACCCTTTAGTGTGGGAGCCTTTGGAGTGTGTTTAAGAACCAAATCACAGACCAGGCAGTGGTGATCCATGCCTTTAATCCCAGCACCTGGTGGCAGAGGTTACCCTGGTCTACAAAGTGAATTCTAGGACATCCATGGCTGCACAGAAGTGGAAAACAACACACACACACACACACACACACACACACAAGCATGTGCACATGCACACACACAAACAAAAACAAAACAAAAAACCCAAAGCAAGCAAACAAACAAAAATGAATCAAATCATAACAGCTGAGCTCATTTAGAGTCTGGTTACATCAAAACTACATAAAGTCATTTGGGGTTTAGGGCAATTTTGAACAATTAAAACAGTTCTGGTGTTTTAGTTGCTTAATGTTTAATGTGAGAATTTTAGGCTCATTTAGGATCTGTGGCCTCTGGGGATCTTTTGGGCTGTTAGACTAGAGTCATTCACATAAAGCTGAAATTTATGGACTGGTATAATATATGATCTGGTAGAGTCTACTCTTAGGATTCAGGGCTGTTCCTGGTAGTTTAGGGTCATGTGGAATAATTTTGAGCTGAAGGATTTGAGATTGGATTATTTGGAGATGACTTAATGTCCTTTCTAAAAGTTTTTAGATTTTTTTAAATGGGTGGCTTGTATTGTAAGACCCCCAACTCAATATGTTTCCCAGACCCCTAGAAACAAAGTCAGCATGAAGCTCTTCATTCTCTTACCTGGCAGTCTGAGAAGCTGATGACCACTGGGTGACCAACCCAGGCACCTGACTCATTGTGTAAGGGACCAGGAATGTTTGCCAAAGATAGCCTGTAACCCCTCCTCCAGAGATGAGCTATATGATATTTACTCAGCTTCCCCATCCCTTGTGGAATGTTTGCCAAAGATAGCCTATAGCCCTTCAGTTTTATAGCTGAAACTCATCATCCCCATTCTTAGGGTATTTACTCAGCTTTCCCATTCTCTGTGATCTTATCCTCCTCTTTCTTTGTGGTTTTCTCCTTCAAAAATCCCCAATGACAACTGCTAGGGGTCGATCTCCTCTGCCCCTGTGCGGGTTATGAGCTTGACCCCAGCATGCTGACTCCCGAATAAACCTCATGCTATATTGCATCAAGAACGGTTTCTCTCCAGTTATTGGGGCATCGGCTCATCGGGACTTGAGCAAGGGTCTCCCCGATAGGGGGGGGGGGTGTCTTTCAGTATGTGTGTTTTGCCTGCATGCATATCTGTGCACATTACCATGACTATTGCCTGTGGAGGTCAGCAGAAAGTATTAGATCCCCTAAGACATAGAAGATGGGTATGAACCACTAAATGAAATCTGGGAAGCAACCCTGGCTCTTCTTCAAGAGTAAGCATTCGTGACTGCTAAGCCATCTTTCTAGCCTCATTGAAGGTCACTTTAGTGGGGGCTAAATTTACATTTTCAAAGTCTTTGTGCTTAAGATATGTTGTAGATTGCCCTGGGGTTAATTGTATTTGGTGATAATTCTGTTCTCCTGTGAGGGGTTGTGAACAAGGAATGAGTCAGCACTCAGGTGATTTCCTGTAAACCTTCTTCCCACCTAAATTTATAAATAAAGGCTAGAGTCGGTGATTGGGCGGAGAAAGAGGGGACGGTGGAGCTGAAGGTTTTGGGAAAGAAAGAGGAGAGAGAGAGAGAGAGAGAGAGAGAGAGAGAGAGAGAGAGAGAGAACACGACTGAGGAAGAGGAAGAAGGAAAGTGGAGCAGAAGCACATGGCCTGGAGAAACCACAAGTTATAAGGGGTCTCATAGATAGAGAAGATAGTAGGGTAGTGGTAGATCTGCCCACTCTAGGCACATAGCATGTATTCATATTAATTGAGTTGTGCTTTCATTGCCTGGGCTTATTTGGGATGGAGATTTACCACAACAAATATACATCTAGATATTCATTCATTTCTTATGCAAATATCACAGTGCCTACCCAAGGCCAGGTACTGCTCAAGGTATTTAGGGCACCCCCATGAGTCTAGATGTTTAGCAGAAAGTGCATTTTCTGTCATTCACAAAGATAACTGGAACTGATGGCTGTGTTCAATCTAGAAACATCATGTGGGAGAGTTGAGCCCCATCAGAAAGGAGAGCTTGTGGTGAGCTGGGAAAGATTGTTCCAGAAAGAAGTGACAAGTTTGAATCCTGGAAGCAGGGGGTGTTGGGAGTGTTTGAGGGACAGCAAGCCCAGAGAGATGACACCACAATGGCTGTCTAGAAGGTGGGAAGGGACAGGGACAGGAGAGGAGCTGGTGTTTGACGGTTTAGGTAGAATTGGCTAGGGACCTTGGTTTCCTTCCTTCCTTCCTTCCTTCCTTCCTTCCTTCCTTCCTTCCTTCCTTCCTTCCTTCCTTCCTTCCTTCTTTTCTCATTTCCTTCCTTCTTTTCTTCTTTCTTTCTTTCTTTCTTTCTTTCTTTCTTTCTTTCTTTCTTTCTTTCTTTCTTTCTTTCTTTCTTGACCATTTAGGACACTGAATGTCATTAGGTTCTTAATATTTAGAATTGGTTCGTTTAAGGTTTGGTTGCCACTAAGACTTTTTGGGATGTTTGGTGGCATTTAGAAGGTTGCTACAGCAGAGGATTCTGGAATTCATCTGAGATTATTTAGGGCTATCAGTGTTAAGGACTTAAGGTTTTAAATTTTTAGGTTTTACAGTTAGGAGCCCTCCAGGACTTATATAGTTGGTGTCATTTTGATTTTTTTTTTTTATTCTTATGTAACTACTAGATTCTGTTCTGTTTTGGAGTATTGAGGTGCTGAACTCAGAGCTTCATGCAAGCACTCTACATTGAACTACATCTCTAACCCAAACTACTCATTAGAGAGATAGAGTCTTCTGTGTTGCCCAGCATCGCCTCAAAGTCATGGACTCAAGCAAGCCTCCCGCTTCAGCAGTAGTCAGGAACCACAGGCTGCACCAGGTAGAGCTTCACACTGTACTTTACTTCTCTAAAGCTATTTAGGATACTTTTCAATTGTTATGGGCTTTTGAAAGTTTTCCTTTAAAGAACTTTGGTCATTAGGGATCATTTAGGATCTCTTAGGATTCTTTTTTTTGTTTTTGTTTTTGTTTTTGTTTTTCGAGACAGGGTTTCTCTGTGTAGCCCTGGCTGTCCTGGAACTCACTCTGTAGACCAGGCTGGCCTTGAACTCAGAGATCTGCCTGCCTTTGCCTCCCAAGTGCTGGGATTAAAGGTGTGCGCCACCATCTCTTAGGATTCTTTTGGGTCATATAGGGTGGATAACCGCATTCGGGCAGCTCAGTGTTCTTCGGTATACAATGTCTCAGTGTTCTGCATGAATGATGCGCCATTGCTTAGGGCTGTCTGGATCTGGATTTGTCTGAGAGGATTGTGTGGTGATGTGGTTCTCAAGTTTAGTGCATACAGGAAGGTACACAGGCAAGAACAAAGCTTGACAGGAACTGTACTAGGAAGTCTGCTGCAAAGACTCCTGACCATCCTCCTTTGACACGGGCATGGGCACACACCTGCGCGCACACACGAGCCTATGCCATATACACAGACACTTATACTCCACATACATGCTACATACATACAGAACACGCACACGTGTGCGTGCTAATTTTAATCAAAGAAAAAAATGAAAGCCAGCTTTAGGAGTTACATTCAAAAAATCCTGAATGGGATGGCAATGTGTGCCTCAGATTCATGGAGAGAAATATGGGACTGTGCTGACCTAAACATCAACATCTAGAGAGAACTCTGAGAGAACTCTCCACCACCCTCTACAGAATGAGGAACCACCACAGCCCAGCAGGGTAGGAGCCAAGTTCCTGTTGATTTTGTTACTCACTAAAGCTCAAAAACAGACATGAGGATTTGTGTGGGGTTTTATTTTCCCCCAAGAGTCCTTGAGGTTTTGAGGGTAGCAAATTCTAGGGGCATTTTAAGATCAGCTGGGTGACCCTCTGGCTATTTGTTGTTGGTTTAGTGTGCCCATCCAAAGTAAGCAGCAGAAGGCATCCGGGTCGGCTACTAATTCTATCTGATAACTCCGTGAGCCAGACCAGAAGTGATCAGCACAGCCTCCATCTCTCAGCTCTCTCCCAGTTCTTGAACTCATGACTCAGGCACTCATGCGGGATGGGAGCATGGCCTATGTGCAAGATCCACATTAGTGAGAATTGCCCACGAGAGGGCTTAGTTAGTCAGTGGCATTGCCTTTCTCTGAACCTTTGGACTTAGTAAACAGAAATTTTTATGTTAAAGCCTGTGTAATCAAAGCACAAAACATAACCCCATCATTAGGTAATTGTCTTCATGGGCTTTTACATGTCTGCCTACATTGATAGCAAACATGATCTCTCCACTTTATATAATAAGTGTTCTGGTTTCATTTCTGTTGCTGTGACAGAGACCCAAGTGAAAGGCAACTTAGGGGAGAAAAGGGTTCACCATACAATTCCCAGCCACAGCCCTTCATTGTCAAGACAGGAGCCCAATATTGGATTTTGAAGGCAGACCTACTTGCCTTCCCATAGAGCATCATTCTGACCAAAGGATTCAGCAGGAAAGGAGAAAGCTGCTTATTAGCTGGCTCAGAAACCGCCTTATATTCAGGTACCTTTCCTATACAGCTCAGGACCACTTGCCTAGGGATGGTACCACCCACAGTGGGCTGGGCACTCCTACATTAATTAACAATCAGAGAAATCCTGAACAGACACAACTGTAGATCATCTCATCCAGGCAATTACTCAGTTGATGCTGTCCTCTCAGATAACTCTAAGATGTGTTAGGTTGACCGTTAAAGCTCACCAGCACAATATTCTAACATCAATTTTTAAAATATACTTGCAATGGTTGAATAACTTTATAGTTTAATTTTAGGTGAACCCATTATCATAAAAGTCATGAAAAACCTACTTGATGTATTGAGATTACCTGAGTCTACAGATAGATGTAGGAAGCCTGTAACATTTCTAATCTATGGATAAAGTATAGATTCCCATTTTTCAATTTTATTTTCTAATCTTTTATTAAAGTCTATACCTAGAAATAAAATATTTCACACACTCTCACTGTTTTAACAACTTTGAAAAATCTAATGTTGACTCTGATTCATCTCTAGCCTATTCATGAGCATTTTTAATTCAGCCTTTCCTTTCTGCTCTTCGTTTTAATGGATCAGAGATGTTGTTGGCATTTCTAGTCTTCTTTGTCCAAGAGCTTTGGACCAAACTACTTCATTTTTATGGCAGTTTGTGTTCTTGCCAAAATTTGGTTTAAGAACTTTAACCAAAAACCAAAATTATATTTTTCATATATAGTCCTTATCTTTAGGATCTTTACCTAGGATCGTTTTGGATTAAAGAATGTACCAGGCAGTTATTTGGTATGTGTGGGAGTTCTCAAAAGTTTCTTCCCAAAATTATACCCCAGACATCTCGAAGATGTAATTATTTTCCATTAGTTAGGCATGCCCACACTGTCCTGTTCATTCTGCCCCAATTTTGACATCAGTTATCCTCCCAGAACCCTGGGGTGCTCTGCCTTGGTGCTGCTGACCCCAGGGTGTTATGTAGGTGTGGGTAGGGGGACCATGACAACTCAGAGGGGCTTGGTGACTGTCAGGAGACATTCAGAGTCATGAGTTGCAGAATGACACTAACCTCTTATCTGCTACGTGTTTGCCAAGTCTCCACTCAAACTGTGAGAGATCATTTCTTTTCGCTGTGGAGAAGCTTTTCAGCTCATGTAGTCACACATAATTCCATGTATTTGCTTTTGTTGTGCATGCCTATTAGTGTCGCTTCCAAAAGAACTATCATTTAGAGGATGAACCAAGATGGGCGAGAGATGGCTCCGTGGTTAAGAGCAATGGCTGCTCTTCCAAAGACCCTACACCGCAGCTCACAGACAGACGTAACTCTGCTTTCAGAGGACCCAACACCCTTTACTGGCCGCTGAAGGCACCAGGCATTCACAGGGTGTACATATATAGATGCAGATAAAATGCCCATACACATAAGAGTAATTGATATGTTAACAAATGAATCAATTCTAGAACTCAGTGTGCTAGGTGTGGCTGTCAATACTGTATTATTTACTTGAAATTTTCCAGGAGAAGTAGAGCTGAAGTGGCCTTCTAACCCAGCCCGGAGACAAGTCGGCCTGGTAACTGCACAGGATGGCAGTGCTAATTCTTCTTACTGTGGCAACCATTTCATGCTGGCTATAAAATCAGTTTTATTGAGGTATAATTGATAGAAGTCATGTTCACTCACGTATGACTGGGATACTAGGCATGGCTGCTAATTCCCTGTAAAGTTCCCACCAGTGTGCTTTCAGTTTTAAAACTTATAAAGTTGACTTAGACATTTATAAAGTATGTATTAGTAATGCGTAACTTGCACAGAGGGAGTGTCTATACATGTAACTTACATGTGGTTTTGAATGTGACGACAGTTTGGGGCAGGGTTGCGTGTTTTGGTTTTGGATCACTTTTCAGGGAAATGGCAGTGGCGATTGTACTCAGGTTCACTTTTTGAGTAGCATTTGCTCATACTCAAGCATCGCAGGGACTCGCTCAGGAGCATCACAGACTTGCAGATAGAGTCTTTGTACTCCACCTAGTGAGAACTGTAGCATGAAAAACAGACAGCACTAAATCAAACCCATTTCCACAAAGTACAGCATGAGCCCCCAGTTCCCTTACAGCTTGCTAATATTTGTTGGGTAATCTACACATTCTGACTTTCTGAGACCTACTGCCTGCCTGGACCCCAAAGAAACCATTTGTCTCTTGTCTATATCACAGACTCCTGTGACGTGCAGTATGAAAGTCTGCTGCATTTTTGGGAAACATCATTTAAAATCTTGTCTTGTTTGTTTTCTTGTCCTAGGGAACAAATTATAGTCGTTATTTATCCTTCGTGGCCAGGTTTCCAGGAAGACAACTGTTGATTGAATGTTCAAGCTTTATAAACCAACCATTACTCCTCCTTTGTGTTAGTCAGGGATCTCCAGACAAATTGTGTGTGTGTGTGTGTGTGTGTGTGTGTGTGTGTGTGTGTGTGTGTGAATTCACAAGATATTAGATGAATAAGACACAAGTCAAACAATGTTGAAATGAGTGCTAGAGCAGACAGAGGAACTGGGAAGCAGGGTGGTGGCAGGCCATGTCTATAGCTACTGCATTCGCTCAGCCTCTGTAAAGCATGTGGCAAATTCAAGATTGCCTCTGGGAAATTTGTGTGATTATAAACAAACAAACAAACAAATGTCTACTTTTCAACCCACAGTTGGTTGAATCCAGTGATGTGGAATCTGTAGATAGAGAGGTCTAACTATATTTACACACACACACACACACACACACACACACACACACACAAATGGAGAAACTGTTTTAAGAAACTTGGCTTATGCAGTCAAGGTTAAAGTTTGAGTTGGAAGTACAGTACAGGTTGGAAGGAGAACTTCTGTGGAGACTCAACTTTTTTTTGGGGGGGGGGTGGTTTTTTTCAAGACAGGGTTTCTCTGTGTAGTCCTGGCTGTCCTGGAACTCACTCTGTAGACCAGGCTGGCCTCGAACTCAGAAATCCGCCTGCCTCTGCCTCCCAAGTGCTGGGATTAAAGGCGTGCGCCACCACACCCGGCGAGACTCAGACTCAACTTTTATCTAAGGCCTCCAATTGCTTTGATGAAGCCCACCCTCACTGTGGAGGGCAATCTACTCAAAGTCTACTGATTTAAGTGTTAATTTCATCTAAAACAAACAAACACCTCAAAACCACATCTAGCATTTGACCAAACGTCTTGGACCATGGCCTAACCAAGTTGACAGTTGCCGCCAGCCACCTCTGCACTCACACCTTCAGCAGAGAAGAATTCAGATGTTAGACTGAAAGCCAAGCTCCAGGAGACCACTAAGTGGGTGCCACCAAGGAAGTAGGGTCAGATCCCCACATCCTGAAAATTATAATTGAGAAAATTAAGCATAGAAATAGATTCATGGACTTGGCAGAATGGATTCATTCAGTATCCGAATGAGCCAGAGCAGACCTCAGGGTTACATCCAGTCCCACTCTGGCAGGTCCCAGCTCCTTCTAAAGAGTTGGTGGTTTGAATGTGTCCCCCAAATTCACATGTTAGAACCTTGGTCCCCAGTGGCAGAAGGGCCTAGAGGGAACTGGGCCATTAGAACTCTGCCTTGGTGAGTATAATAAACTGCTCACGGAATCATGGGATATTGTAGGAGCAGCTTAATTGTCAACACAAGTTCTCAAGCTCAGGGACAGCATGTGCACTTGGCATGAACAGGGCCGAGTTCATCCCTGCCGCCAACGAAACAGAACAAATATATAAAACCAAGCTCTCTCCACTGTGCTTTTTACTTTTTGGGGCTCCCCAAAGGCCTCACCAGCCACTAACTCCATGCTGGTAGACTTTACAGTCTCCAGCGCTTGAGCTAGATATAAGCCTTCTACTCTTTGTATGTTTCCCGTTCTCTGCTACTTTGTTATATAACACTAAATAGACTAAAAACATTACAGCTAATTCTGGGCACATTCAAACCCTAAACCCTGGGGGAAGGAAACAGGTTTAAGGTTTCTCAGCCTTCACCTTCCAACTGATGGCAGGAAGCAGAACTCCCCTCCGAAGGCTCACAGAGCAGATCCTCAGGGGCTCGCTTCCAAAAGTGCTTTATTTAAATAAGGTCTAAGACAGGTACGTTACAAAATAAAATAAAATAAGATAAAAGGCTACAAAACCATGGCTCCCCACCAAGGTCCCATCCAATCATGTTAAGATTCCTAAGCACATCCGATTTTCAGTTCATAACCAACAGTTGAACCAAGTCATGTACCATTGCTAACAGGCAAGTTATGATGAAGAAAAAAAGACTCCACTCATGTAAGAGAAAACAAAACTGAAGAAACACTTGTTGTAACCCCACAACCCAGCAACCCTAGAACCCAGTAACTTGGAGACTGAGGCTTCTCCTGAGGCTTCTCCAAAATTCACAGCTCAAGCACCTCTGTGCTCAGTTTAATGGGAGCAGGAGGAAGGGAGGAAGGTGTACCCCAAGGTATGGCAACCACTGTCAATTGTGTCTGAAGGAAAGGATGTCACATCAGGTTTATAGATGCTCTCTCATCTGGCAGAAGCCAGGCTTTACAGAAAACAACCTAAGATAGGCAGTGCTGTGGGGGTGAAGCTAGGTCAGCCTCCTGCCTCCTCCCTCACCAGGGCCAAGCTGACTCCTGTAGGACACTAAAACTCCTTTGGTCACTGGACATATTTCTTTCTTGGAAATGTATTCCTAACCCCAAGCTCTCCATGTTACAAAGCTGCATTTGTCCAGGGTGTTAGCAGTGTGCCCTTCACCAGTAGCACAGTCATGGCTGGTGTTTGTGCTTTGCCCCCCCCCCTTTCCAACTAACGCCCCTACCCACTGTGAGGCATCAGCTCCCCACTAACATGGTCACGGGGAAAGTGAACCTGTGCTTGACTTCACCACCTCACTCAGATGGAGGCTGGTGTTCTCTTCGATTGGCCGGCCACCTTGTAACATAAGCCTTTGTAGGGGTGGGGGAGGGGAAGAGTCCAGAGGCAGCCAAACCACTTTTCACATGCTGGATTAGCACCCCCACCACCGCCTTATGTGCTCGTTTTTTATTCCTCAGGATTTCAGGTCCATTGCACCCAATTACATAAGCCCACACTAATCTAATCGGTCTTGGAGTTCAAAGCTGCGAAGTGAGAGCAGTGGGAAAATCCAGTCACCCCTGTAGAGGTCTGTTCTGCTGCAGCTATGTCAAAGGTTTCCAAAGTGCACGGGGTAGTGTGGTGCTTGGTGCAGGTGTCAGGAATCAGGCTCTGACACTCTAAGCAATCCCTCTACCACTTGACTACACCACAGCTGCTTGCGTGTGTGTGTGTGTGTGTGTGTGTGTGTGTGTGTGTGTGTGACTAGAGATTGAAGTTGGCTTTTCACACACACTAAGAAAATGTTCTACCAGTGAGTCTCATCCCCAGCCAATTTCCTAAAACTCCTGCCCAGTTCTTTGGACATAAGAAATGATCTCTAGGTGCTGGGCATGGTGGTGCACATCTTTAATCCCAGCACTTGGGAGGCAGAAGCAGGCAGATTTCTGAATTTGAGGCCAGCCTGGTCTATAGAGTGAGTTCCAGGACAGCCAGGGTGATACAGAGAAACCCTGTCTTGAAAAACAAACAAAAAAAAAAGAAAGAAAAAAAAGAAAAGAAAAAAGAAATGATCTCTAGGGGATGTGCCAAGACGGATTAGTGAACATGTACCCCAACTCCCTTTCTGAACCCCAGTCTTTAAAAGCCATCTATCTTGGCACCAGCATCTTGGAGAGCCTGGCAATCTGACACCCAGCAACAGTCCCATACTGACACTTACACAATGAGCTTTCATAAATCAGAAATAGCCTCCCAGTCCGTGTGCTCCGTGGAAAGCCCCCGGGCTCCCAAGGGAGAATTGTGGATCAACATAGGCTCTGAACATTCAAGATAAAGATAACGGGAAGAGAAATTATCCAAACCCAAATTTCTCAAATATTTACATTCACAAAGCTGTTCTTTGTCTGTAATAAAGGAACACCCCCCCCCACCCCAGATGCCCACTGAGTTCAGAGTTTTGCTGGAGTGTGTGCTCATAAGGAAAGTTGCATCTCCCCCCCTCCCCCCACCCCTCAGTTCTGTGCTTTGCTGTCTTCGGAGTCTAAGATAAAGACTCAGACCCATGGGTTCCATCCCACTGCTCATGGGATGGATTGTGCTGTCCTAGAGGAAGAGCAAGGCTGCTAAGTGATGTCCAGCAAAATGGCTGGCCACAAGCCATCTGTCTGAAAGCCCACAATGATATCACAGCTGTGAGCCTCGGAGGAGGACAAAGGACAGTAACATTCCTACACTGGAACTGATCAGCTGCAGAGGTCCACCTTCCTTACAAGGCACACTGGTCAGGGCCCCTCAGTCCCTCTGCTGCTGAGTTTCTAGAGCTTTCTTGAGAGCAGGTAGGCAAGAACACCCTGTTGTCGCAAAACTCAGAGATGCTTGAGTAATGGGCTGCTCAGCTTGCTTGGCTGAGTTTCATAGACCAGCAGCAAGCCCATCCATCTGCCCAACCTCAAATGGTACAAGCCACACAAGTGACCAGCTACATGACAGCATCCTGATTGGAGGGGGTTACAGGATCATCCCTGCCCTTTCTGCCAATGAGGCTGGTTCTAAAAATCAGGGGCATGGCTTCTCAAAGGCTAAGCAAGCACTGTCTTCTCTGCCCACACTCATGGAACCCCCTAAAGAGCTTCCCGACTCCCCGTGTTGAGTGAGCAACAGAACAGGTCTCCATTCTTGGACTCCATCTCCGTGTACCAGGTAAAGGAGCTTGCAAGTGTACAGAGAGCAGAAAGAAAGACATGCAACTTCAAACACACTGCTCCAACTCCATGTGGGAGATAACTCTCATCGATGTGATGGGCTAGGCTTAAAGGCTCCTGTCATCTCAGCTGGTGGCTTAAAAACTTTAAGTCCCATTTATCCCATTTATCCCATCACACACCTGGCCCAGGCACATGAGCAGGTCAGGGTGAATTGAAGTGGCAGCTGGAGAGCAGAAACACCCAGAAGCCTCCACAAAGCCAAGAACGAAGGCAGAATCCATTCTTTCTAGGTGTCCACATAGGATGGGGACATTAATTGTGCTTTCTATGATGACAACCTTTCCAGTGCAAAAATTCATAGATTCATTGCATCTGCCCCGAGGTGATCTTGCTTTTTCCATTTCGTTGGACTTGCCCCAAGGGCATGGGGCCACCCCTTGGCAAATGAGAAGAATCTCTGCTGTAAACCTTCAGACATTCCAAACGGTGAGCTGGCTGCCTCCTCTTCCCTGTCAAACGTGGCGGATCCGTGCGGCGGCTGCCGTTGGCACTGGAGGAGGCAAAAAGCCTCAGTCACTCCCCTGTTCTTCCCGCACAGGAGCAGCATGTGTGCCAGCCTGGTGACACCTGCTGGCTGTTGGGAATTTAGCCAAATGTAAGAACATCAGGGAGGCATGTGGACATGATAAGTACACATATGCACACTTGCGTATGCACACAGACACATACACAAACTCAGGTATGCGAGCATACACATTGTGGGTCCTCCTTAAAACAAAAGTCCTTGAGAATGAGACAAAGAAGATCAGGGGTCCAGAGGTGGGGAGCTGTCTGCTGCTTCTGTGTCCTACTATAGGGAGCAGTGCTGGCTTTTGGAGGGCTGCAAGGTTTGTGGGAAAACGTTTCTGTGGAAGGATGCCTAGCTTCCCGTGGGTCTTCTCAGGTCAGCCTCGGCCCCTGGAGTGTCTGGACTGTCTTCATTCCCATGGCTCAGATAGTCTCAGGGGTCTCTGCTATCTCCTCGAGCCTCTGCCGAATCATTAGCCGGAGCACAGTGTACCTGGGGACAAAGCATCCTGAAGTAGATGGCAGCCTGCAATATGACTCCTGTGCCTCTGCTGTCACCCACACATCACTGGAACCAACCATCCTTAGCTGTCATCCTTGGCCACTCCCACCCGCTTCACACATCCTTCCACACTAGGAAGGCAGGAACTAAAGAGGTCAATCCCAAATGAGACTCTTATACACTGGTTACAAAGCATGGCAAACAGGGACTAGAAACATGAGGTCACCAGCAACAGCAAAGCCAGGTTCAGTGAGTGCGTACTATGCTGGAGATACTGAGCACAGTACTCTATGGAGGCACTGTGCACAGTACTCCACATGCAGGGAATCTCATGGACCTTCATCAAGGCTGGAACATACACAGTTACCAGTATTTCATCTTTTGGGGGGAGCCTATTGAAATGGCATCCTCTCATGGGTCGGGTCTGCCTACACGAGTGCCTGCTTTTGCAGAAGAGGCTCCAACAACTACAGAACACGCAGCTTCCTATCTAATGGGTGAATTCATTTTCCACACAAAGTTTGTGAGCTGTGGCATTGCAGATGCCGGAGTGGGCGTCACGGTACAGGCCCATGGCGCAGGCTCCCCATGCTTGGAGTTTACTATACAGCAAACGCTGTGTTCAGTAATAGCTACTAAGTATTGATGGGAGCAAGTCTAGATTTGGATTTATTCTCCAGCACCAGATTAACAGCTTTCCATTATCTCCACAAACGAAGGCCTATTCTGTGATGAAAATGAAATATCAATCCCTTCCCAGAAAGAAGTTTTGCTAAATTCTTGAACTCAAAGGAAATTTCCTGAAGAGACACATCTAAAGGAAGGGAGGATGGGAAATTTTTTTTTGAGTGGACAGCTCAGGCAGTCGCCACGATGTAGAACACCTCCCTAAGATTCCCAGAACCTCTGTGTCTGAGCATTCTTTGCCTGGACTCCTTTATCAGGTGTCCCAGGACCTGTGCTAACCCTTAAATGACCTCTAGTCTTTGTCCTCAAATAACCTCAGACTCTGAACATCATCTGAGGGAAAGCCAGCTTCCTGCTGGGAGCCTCGGCACATGGCTGAGACAGCACCATGCCGTCCTTTGAACAATGTGTGCCTTCTTCCAAAGGTTCGTGTGTGTGCAGCCCGGTGTCCATGTAGGGATGCCTGGTAATAGTCAAATTAATATAGGCTCACAAGACTTCAGTTAGTTCTTAAAATAACAAGTTGTTCTAAAAAGTTCAGCCCAAGTCCCTCTCTTGGAGAGCTCCCTGCTTCATATGTGGTTATCACGGTCTTGCCCTCTGCCTTAAGGCCCTCGCCAGAGCCAAGCAGACGTGGGTTGTGCATGCTCTTGAACTGTGAGCACAAGTTTCATTATGTGTTAAATAAACTTCTTTTCTTTTTCAATTACCCAGCCCCAAGTGTTTGGTTACATAATAGACAATAGACTAGTATGCAGGAGAAAGTGAACTCCCTGTTTCTAAATCCAGATTCCAAAGAGATCTTAAGCCAACACATTCTTTCCCAGAGTTCTTTCATAAAAGATATTTTGATATCTCATATCCAAATAAGCAGCTAACACAAGAAGCGGGGGTTGGGCGGGGGGGGGGGTGTTAGAAAACCCGTGTTCATCTCCCTGTCTGAGATCTGGGTCTGTCAGTGGGCACACCCCCAGCCCCGCTCTGCCCAGGCACCAGTCCCCACCAGCCAGCTCAACAGTGGTGCTCGCTCTCTTGCTCTCTCGCTTCTCCCTGGGGCCCTGAAATCAGCCTGCACCCAGACACCATGCTCACTTGCGCATCAGCTTCTCCACCTCCCGGTCTTCTTCCTCCTGGAGTTTCTGAATGAAGCTTTTAAGCACTGGCATCTCGAACTTTATATACTGGGCCACCTGGGGAGGGAGAGCAAATTCCATTGTTAGAAAATGTCTTTGCTATCGCTCTCCTCGAGGCCACAAAGCCATCAGAAATCTATTTTCCCATTAACCCAGGATTTCCTCAGACAAGGGCCAGGCCTCTGCCTGTCCCATGCTGGTCACATCTGAGGAGCTCGGCATTTACATGACTCCACCTTTTTAGTTCTCAATTTCCCTTTCACTGTGGTGATCCTCAGCTCTAGTGACTTCAGAGAAGTTTCCTTTCACACAGGGATTCAGAGGAAGAGCTCCTGGGACCAGGAGTGTAGCTGGTGGGCTCTAGGCTTCCCCCTGGGTTTGGGGTGGGGGGGTGGGGCTCTAGGTTCTCTCCTGGGGCTGGGAAAAGGGAGGCTCTAGGTTCCCTCTTGGGGTTAGGAGGGTGGAGGTGGGCTCTAGGTTCCATCCCCAGAGCTGCAACAAAACAAAGACAAAAAAAAAGAAAGAAAGAAAGAAAGAAAGAAAGAAAGAAAGAAAGAAAGAAAGAAAGAAAGAAAGGAAGAATAAGAAAAAGAAAAAGACTTTAATAATCTGCTTTGTTTTACCCAGAAGGAATGTGGAGAGTCATCATAGCCCAGCTTCAAGTCTCCAGTCTCTGGGCATTCAAATTGGCACTTGCCTCACTGGAGAGTAGAAGAATCTCTTTCTCTATATCTCCCCAATCAGAACCTAGACCTACTCTCTCCATTTGTTAAGTAAGGGTGGGTCTTCTATCCTACCAGTGCAGAGTGTCACTAGGTGGCTCTCGAGGCCAGTGGAAGTTCTGCAGACTTCACACTCTAAATCTGAGTGGAGGTTTCAAATGCATTTCCATGGTTAGGACTGGTTTCTTCTTTTAAAAATTGTTTACAGATTAATCATGTGTGTGTGTGTGTGTGTGTGTGTGTGTGTGTGTGTGTGTGTGTGTGTGTAATGCGTGTGCATTTACATGTGAATGTGTACATGTGTGTTAACACAGGCGCTCAAGTATTTGTGTGGACCTTGGTGTGCAGGTCAAAAAAAAAACCTTATCTCTCACCTTGTTTGAGACACAGTCTCTTTGCTGTTTGCCACTGCGTGTGACAGGATAGGTGGCCCAAGAGAGCAGACTCCCTAAGGAGTTTCCTGCCTCTACCTCCCATCTCGCTAGAGCACTGAAATTACAGATGCACGCTACTATATCTCATATATACTAGATAGGTCCCAGGGATTCGAACTCAAGTCCTCACACAGGTGTAACTCTTTACCACTTAACCATCACCCAGCCCCTGTACTAGTTTTTTCTATGCTCCAACCACCTGCCCAGGAAGCCACTGCTCTCCAGCCCGGGTCTGAAAATGATACAAATTCGTTCAGAGCCTGACACGGGGCTGCTGCTACCAGATAACAGAATCGTGAGAAAAAACATGACTGTTACAAAGTTATTTGGATTTGGGGATGCATGTTACTGTATGAATTAACACCTGAGAAAAGAAACTTGCTGTTGAGTTCTCGGTGTGGAGAGCATGCATCCGAAGTCCTCAGAGACCCAGCACTGTCCGCAGGCTCCAGAAAGTTATTTCTCTAACAATCCCCACCGGACCCACCCTCAACTGGTATCAAAAGAACCTGGTATTAAAGAATGGTGGCCACGGGGGACAAAGCTCTGGTCAAGTTGTCTTGTAACCCAGTAGGTCTCCTCCCTCACCATCGCTTCCCACCCCCACTGCAGAGGAAAGACCACCAAGGAAAAGGGGCTCACGTCATAGGTGACCTCCTCCACCTGGTCCTTCTCCATCAGGAAGACTTTGGAGATCTGTTCACATGGGCCCTGGAGGATGCGGGCGATCAGAGGGTAGTCGGAGTTCTTCAGCTTCTGCTTTTCTGAAACACAACCAGGGTAGCCTGAGCTCAGCCCAAGACCTTTCTCCCCAAGAGTGGCCAATTCAGGGGTTAAAATGGGCCAGGCACCTCAGGAGATGCAGCTGCACAAGTTAGACTGTGTTAGAATAAACTAGTCAACATCTGTTGTTAAAAATACCCTCCCCTCCACAATACACACATGAGTATACACACACACACACACACACACACACACTAACACAGCTCAGACCTTCTGGAAGATACCACTTGGAAAAAATATGGCATCTATCTCTAGAGGAAATCCAGTTCATTTTCTTTTTCTTTTTTTCTTTATTTTTTAAATTTTTTATTGGATATTTTCTTTATTTACATTTCAAATGTTATTCCCTTTCCTGGTCCCCCCATCACCTCTGAAACCTTCTATCTCATCCTCCCTCCCCCTGCTTCTGTGAGGGTGTTCCTCAACCCACCCACCCCCTCCCACCTCCCCGCCCTCGGTTCCCCTACACTGGGGCATCTATCCAGCCTTCATAGGGCCAAGGACCTCTCCTCCCATTCATGCATGACAAGGCCATCCTCTGCAACATATGCAGCTGGAGCCATGTGTACTCCTTTGTTGATGGCTTAGTCCCTGGGAGCTCTTGGGGGACTGGTTGGTTCATATTGTTGTTCTTCCTGTGGGGTTGCAATTCCCTTCAGCTCCTTTAGTCCTTTCTCTAACTCCTCTATTGGAGACCCCACATGCTCAGTCCAATGGTCAGCTGCGAGCATCCACCTCTGTATTTGTAAGGCTCTGGCAGGGTCTCTCAGGAGACAGCCATATCAGGCTCCTGTCAACATGCACTTCTTGGCATCCACAATAGTTTCTAATAGGCAGTTAAGTTCGGGGACTTAGTGTTGTTGCCCGCATGGCATTCCCCTGGGGCACTTGTCACGAAAGCCCACCAGGCTTGGGGACAAATAGCCTTTGGAATTTTAGGAACTCTCAACAACAGAATAGAGGGGGGTGTTGGTGGTGTTTGTTGTTGGTGTTTTTAAAACTTGCTATTTTGAGTTAATTGAAGGATTTGAAGTATATCGTGTGCTCCTCAGACTTACCACCGCTGGTGTGAACCACGTACAGCGCAAACTCCTCTGCTGAGTTCTCAATCTGAATCAGGAGCAAAAGAAACTCAGTAAAACACCCCAGGCTGGAGCCATCCCTCTGCCTCCACAGTGCAAAGCCAGATGCTAGGCTTCTGCAAAGTGAAGGGCAGTTTAGTTACGACCGAGAAGGTCAAGCATCAGGGAGGGAGCTATCAATCATGCCACATAACAGCAGCCAAGCCTTCTTCATCTACAATGTTCGGGAGAAGGCTTATTTCAGGTTTCAGATTTTTTTGGGTTTGGGAATTTTGGCAAAAGCTTTGCCAGCTAATCTTCTCTTCTACAAAAACCTGAGAACTGAGATGGTGGCTGGGTCACACCATGGCTCAAGTTCCTGAGGTTGGTGCATTTCGGATTTCACGCTTTTGGACTGGAGTAGTTAACACATTCCAGAACGTAGAGCCCACACACTTAACGAGTGTTTATTTATCCCATAACATGTGGGCACTGCCCTCCTTCTACACATAAGAAAGCTGGAGCCCAAAGTGGCGAAGGCAACTTGTTCCCCTCAACCATCTGGCGTGAGGACTCAAACTCTGAGCCTTGTGCCTTAGGTTGCACTGGTGTCCATAAAAAATAAGAATACTCAAGCCAGTGAGACGGCTAACGGGGCAAGAGTGTGAGCCTGCTGACCTGAGCTTGATCTCTGAAACCCATACAAAGGTGGAAGGAGGGAATCAACTCTACAAAGTTCCCCTGCCTTCTGCATATGCCCTGTGGCACGTACACGTGAACATACACATATACAAATAATAAATACAAAATTATGAACACAGGAATACAAGAGCTGAGGGAGTTGTTGCTCAGTGTGAGGACTTGGATTTGAGTTCTAGCACCACACACACACTAAAAAACCCTAAACATATAGATAAAAATAAAAACATTTGGGGGAAAAAATAATACTATAGTTCCAGTCAGTCAGGAGGCTGAAGGCATTTGAGCCCAGGAGTTTGACACCAATCTAGGCAACATAGTGAGGTCTCACTTTAAAATAAAAATGTGAATAAATAATGTTTGGTGGTCTTAAAAATATTTATTTATTTATTTATTTATTTATTTATTTATTTATTTATTTACTGTATGTGAGAGGACACTGTTGTGCTCTTCAGACACACCAGAAGAGGGCATCAGATCCCATTACACGTGGTTGTGAGCCACCATGTGGTTGCTGGGACTTGAACTCAGGACCTCTAGAAGAGCAGTCAGTGCGCTTAAGCACTGAGCCATCTCTCCAGACCATCCCCAACCCCTTTGTACTTGGTATTTGTTAATTGTCATCTTGACACACTCTAGAGTCACTGGGAAAGGAGCTTCACAGATGGATGTCTAGAGTCTGTTGACTCCTGTGACAGTTGTTAACTCCTGAGGGAGTTAGCTTGATGATGTTAACTGGAGTGGGAAGGAGGTCTGTTCCTTGTGAATGGTACCGTTCACTAGCAATGGATCATGGGAGGTAGACGAGTGGGGGAAACGTAGCAAGCTCTACCCCACCCCCTCGGCCTGAGAGCACTGAGGCTCACTGCCCATGGAGAGGACTTGCCTTAAACTTGTTGAGCAGCAACTTCAGGACCTGCGGAGTGGTCATGGTGCTGTTGATGCGGACGTTGGTGACAGAGCCGTAGGCTGGTGTGAACACTGATGTCTGTCAACAGAGGGGTCTGGGTTAGGAGGGGAGTGGGGACAAGGACTGAGTATCAAAACCCAGGGAGTAAGGGGAGCAGCAACAGTACTCAAAACGTGCTTGAAGAGAGCCTTCGATGTAGACAAAGTGGCCCTCAGGGTTTGGCCAGCTCACACTCTACTTCCCTGAGAAGGTCAGGTCTGAGCTCCAAAGAGCAGGATTAGAGAGAGGATGAGATTAGACAAGCAAAACATTCACAAAGACACTTCCCTTGGGACACCAGCATCCTACCATGCACTTGTGCATGAGGTAGTCTCTGGCCACCTTCCCATCATGCACTTGTGCAGGAGGTGGTCTCTGGCCTCTCTCCCACCATGCACTTGTGTATGAGGTAGTCTCTGGTCTCCCTCCCACCAGGTACTTGCTTCTGGTGGGATTTAAGCAGCAGAAAGAAAGAAGGAGTTAGCTAGTTTGGGGTCCCCAAGGTGGCAGCGTGCTGAGCTGAGACCCGCAGCCTTGCTCAAAAACAGTTGGGCTGGGAGAGATGGCTCAGTGGGTAAGAGCACTGACTGCTCTTCTGAAGGCTCAGTGGGTAAGAGCACTGACTGCTCTTCTGAAGGCTCTGAGTTCAAATTTCAGCAACCACATGGTGGCTTACAACCACCCATAATGAGATCAAACACCCTCTTCTGGTGCGTCTGAAGTCAGCTACAGCGTACTTATGTATCATACTAAATAAATCTTTAAACAAATAAAAAACCAGTCATTAGTTCATGGGTCAGACAGCAGCAGAGAAAGGAATAGACCATTATGATCCATTTCAGTTTGCAGTTTGTCGGAGAACACAGAGAAGCAGGATGGTCCAGCCACATGCCAGTGCTCACTCTACTGAACACTCTCAGTTCGCCCATCTGAGGAGTTGAAAGCTGCAGTCAGTCTGCTACATGACTGAGCCCAGGGATCAGAAAAGGAGGAAAATTCAAGCCCCAGACAGAAGTCAGAAAAGTTTGCATATTGAGCCAGTAGGATAGGAAATCTGGGGAGGGAGCAGACCCAGGGGAGATTGACTGTACCTCCCTAAAGAACTCAGCCAATTAGGAACTTAAGGGTCAGTTAAATGAGATTAGGAATATCAAAAAATGCTGTTTGTGGCCGGGCGTGGTGGCGCACGCCTTTAATCCCAGCACTCGGGAGACAGAGGCAGGCGGATTTCTGAGTTCAAGGCCAGCCTGGTCTACAAAGTGAGTTCCAGGACAGCCAGGGCTATTCAGAGAAACCCTGTCTTGAAAAAAAAAAAATGCTGTTTGTACCAAATGGCATGTCAGCCTTCTTGCCTTTTCTCTGGATGCCACTGACTTTGCAAATTCATAAAATATATCTATTTTACTACTGAGCCCAGGGCTATTATTATGAAGTGAGGATCTTCTCACTCCACGGGGGAAGCACAAGGTGCTGGGTGCTGGGGAAGGCCAGGGGTGGGACCAGGAATTAACTACACAGATGACCTGCCAAGGCGGGGGTGGGGGTTCATGGAGCTTGGAAGGCTGAATCTGCTTTATACAGGCACTGAAACCTCCAACACCTAGTGCAGCCATTCCTCACCCAAAGTTCCATATCTCTCAAGAAGCCGATGAAGCCTCTGTGACAGAAACCTCAAACTGAGCTGAAAATGCCTGGTTTCCCAGATGCATCCCCAGGGACCACATGGCACTGAAGCCACAGACCCCAGGAAGTGGTGATGTCCCCTAGGTTTGTCCTCCAAGAGCCCTCTACCTTGTGGTTATAGAAATGTCCATTGATGGAGAAGCGATGGCGTCTGATTCGTCGCTGGTCACTGGATGTCCTCACGTTGCCACGGCGACGCACCCCAACATCGCTGCGCGTGCGCATCAATTGTGGGGTGTCCTCCTGCACAGGCTTCAGGCCTCTGGAATCTTGGAAGAAGGAGGAACATGGGCTGTTTACCTGAGCCCAGTTACCTTTGAGGCCAATTCTTTGGCACCTACTGTCTCCCCAGTAACACATTTTATAAAAATGATTTTCTGCCGGAGGAGACACGATGACGTGTGATTTACTGAGAGTAACAGTGCACAGGTTCCAAGCACGGGCCTCGCAGCTAGCTCCCAAGTTCAGATTCCAGCTCTATTTATCCCCTGGCTTCTCTTGCCTCTGTTTTCTGGAGGGGTTACAAAAGCCGCGCTGCCTTGTGGGATCATAGCGAGGCTGTAAGTAAGTTTACGCACAGAACAGGATGAGAAAAGTTCCTGGCTCAGGCTCAGCAGGACTTACTGGCTTGCAGGACACTGCAAACAAGCTGCCTCATGACCAACCTTGAGGCCTTACACTGAGTTGAAACTGTCATAAAATAAGTACTTTGTGAGTCAACTCCCAAGAGGTGCTCACGGTAAAGTCACAGAGACGGGAAGTCAAGTGGTGGCTGCCACTGGTGAGGGGACTGGGGGACTAGAGCTACTGCAAAAGCTGCCACTTGTCTGGGGAGAGGACCAGAAGGAGCTGCACCCACTTCCGCTTGGCTGAGTCCTTTGAATTTGCATGCATTTGCTCGTTTATCTCAAAGGAAATTTTGCAGGTTGCTTTGAAGGAAGGAAACTGAAGGAGGTGGGAGAATTTAAAGTCTTTCCTTTTAACTTTTTAAAAAGCTATTGATCCATGTGGATTTTATAGATGTGTACAAAGAAGTCACAGGTTCAAACACAGCTGTCACCCCGGGGGCCTCTAGCAGGAGGCTCTTTCTACTGCTCACCTGTTGGGCTGTGTGTCTCGAGGCTTTCAACTGGCATATCCACTTCTGAGATCTGAACAGTGGGCATGGTGAGGGGCTTCAGTGTGGTGCTGAGGGAAGCAAACGAACAGCACAGGCTTGTTTAGACCCTGAGAGGACAGGTCCCAATTTCAGGGCCCCCTTCCTGCAATGGGAGCTTTTACACACACGCCATGTAGACAGGCAAGCAAGAGGCAGGCAGGATGTGCTGAGCATCCAGGAGGCTGTCCCAGATCCCATTCTAAGTGCCGGAGGGGGCAGGGAGCTCAGGAGCTCACCTCTGCAAGAACACAGTTCATCTGACCCAGAAGGTAGAACCCAGAGCCAAGTTCATGCACTGAGTCTCAAAGCACATGTGAGGGGCCTACAGCCCATTTTCTAGGGACATGATTCCAAGCTGGGTTTCTTTCTGTTGGAGTAGCATCTCAGAAACTGCCTCTGGCTTCTACGGCTCAAGAGTGATGATGCTCTCAGGGTTGCCATCAGGAGAAGGGACCACAAAAGGTCACCTGAAATGCACAACCTGGGTTTGCTATGGTAACTGGAAAAATTTCCTGAAAGCCCCAAAGAGCCACGGAGGCAGCTCAGAAATACACATCCAAGACCAACAGGGGATTCAGTCTGAAGGGAGAGTCGTGTTTCACAGGAAGAGCCAGAATGAGAAGAGGGGAGGGACTCCCTAAGGCCTACATTCTTAGAATAATGGCTTTAAGGAAAGAAAAATAAAATTGACAAACTGGAAGAATTTCTCCTCATAACCGTCTAAGCCTCGGTCTGTGCCCTTCCAAGAAATGCAGGCACTGGGTCCAGGTGGCACCCCATTGCCACTGTCCAACGCAGAAACTGGTCTGAGCATCTCAAACACATGCCTGCGGGCAACATTTAAGTTCGGCTGGCATTTGGAACATACTTCTGAAAGCCCTTAAGAATATTTATAGGCTTCAAGGACCAGGTTGTCACTGGAGAATGCAGAAAAACCAGGAGTGCAGATGGAAGGACCCCTAGGCATCACAGGAAAATGGGATCTTTAAAATCATCTCACTTGGAGAACAGAATGTAACAATCTAGAGGTCAAAGCTGGACACAGACAGGGTCTGGCCCACCAAACTGTGATAGTGCCAAGAGCAAGCCCAAGACCCCTGACCAGGCTTCCCCATGCCCAGTGGGCAGGGCAACAACTTCCCTCCTTAGCCCCAAGGTTGGTTCCAGGGTTTGGCTGTTCTGTGGATATTTCTCAACTCAGGACACTGATCCACTTGGCCGTGGAATGTAATAACATTCCAGGCAGCCAGCAGGGAGGGAGGGTTCAGTTCCCCTTTAAACTTGAAAGCACGCCACTGTGGTTTTGGCTGAGTGGCCAGCACACTCCACCCAGGCTCTGGACCGAATGCCGCCCACCTCAGCAAGTTTCGAGGGGAACAAGTTAGTCACTTGATCTCAAGACTGAAGTCCCAGAGAGAACAAGATCGGCCCTGGGCCAGCCAGCATCCAGCTGCTCATTCAGTCACAGAAGGTGGGAGAGCAGACATGCTCTTCGCTGACCTCGCAATGAGGACCAATAGAGGACTTCCTAGACTCCTGCCTCCTACCGTGACCTGTTCCAGGTGTACAGGAGACTCCTGGCTGACCTCACTCGGCTGGCTCAGACAGAACATTCCTTTCTCTTCTACTAGGTTCTACCAAGAGGGAGAGAGCTTTGATCAGGGAGTTCAAATCCTAGATGTCCCTGGAGCAGGCCTATTCCAGTTGAGAGGATGTGTGTGGGTTGGCACCCTGTCGGAAGCCTTAGGCTTGGATCAGAGAGCCACTAACAAGAACCCTGGAGGGTCTAGGGCTCCTGGAGGGAGGACCCTGTGCTGCACATTTCCCCATACTCCCCCTTGCTGACTCAGAACCACCCCCTCTTCGCTCTGTGCCTGTGGAGTCAGGCAGCTGAGAGGTCCTTTTGTCTCCATTCCAAACCTGTGGCAGGTAGCAACTGGAGTGCTGGGAACTGGACCGGGAACCCCCAGACACGCTCAAACTTATCTCCCTTCACTCACCCCTGTGCGCCCAAGTTGCAGCCGGAGTGCCAGGAGGAGGAGGACGGAGGGGGGCGGATGCGTTCGTGGTCATCTTGCATCTGCAGCCGAATGGGCCTGCGCAGCCCCCAGGAGATGTTCAGTAACCCCTCCACAATGAACTCGTCTTCCTCCTGCCATGAAACAACGGAGGGTGCTGAGCCCAGAGTGGATCCATAGGATGCAAGGGAGTGAGCGGTGAGCGAATCCTAGCACGCTCTGCCTGGAAGTTCCCAGCTCCTCACAGAGGACCTCAAAGGTCAACAGCACAGATGTTTCTGGAGGGAAGGTTCTCAGCAGCATGTGGGAGATTCCCCAGCAAGACCCTGTTTCTTTAAAACTGAGATACACATGGGCAATTCGTCAAACAGTTTTTATTGCCTTCTTCATCTTAATGACTTTAAAGAAATCAGAATACAATACCAGGTGTGATAGCTCCTATCTATAGTGTCAGGAGTCAGGAAGTGGAGGCAGGAGGATTGCCATCAGTTCCAGGTCAGGATGAGCTTCGGAATGAGCACATAACCAAAATCAACAAGGAAGGAAGAAAGGAAAGGATAGAGGAAAAAAATTAAGATGGAAGGAAGGAGAGAGAAATGGAGAGAGGGTCAGAACCTCTCTTAAAATAACAGAGACTGGCCTGACTAATTAGAAACAAGAACAAAACCCTAGAACTGGCTGTTTTCCCTTGCGTTTAGCAATCTGACCTAACTTTGGGTAACGGAGATTCAAAGCTTCCCCCAAGTTTACTTACAGAGCATGTTCCTAGAGCAGAAGTGTTGCCTTAAAAGGTGTCAAGTGTCTGCTAGCTGCGAGCCAGCTGCAGTCCTGATCTGATTATTTTTTAAAGAAGAACTAACTCCCCCAGTGTTTTTTTGTAATCTAACACACCACTACACCTCCCAAGAGGCGAATAAATTTTTCGGGAATTCCAAAGTTATACTCAAAAGTTGCTGACTAACAAGAAGTCCAGCATAAAACCCTCCCAGATGCAGCCCCTCCAATCCTATTTTGACTGTGAGGTCTCAGAGAGTTGACGACAGGATTGTTCTAGTTTGATTACAAGATGTTCCTGCAGGCTACATGCCAAATGTTTGCCTCCCTGCTAGTGGAAACCTTAGGAAGGAGGGTCTAACTGGAAGAAGTGGGTCACTTGGTCTCTAGTACCTTCCCGTGTGTCTCTACTTCCTATCTACCATGAGATGAGGAACTCCCCTGCCACACACTCCCACCACCAGCATCTTCTGCCTGGGCACATGAAGCCAAGTGTCCACAGGCCAAGCCCTCTGACACCATGAGCTCAAATAAATCCTCTCTCCTTTTGAGTTGTCGGTCAGGCCGTGCATTCACAGCTGCACAAAGTGATCCAAAGATAGAAGCAGGACAGCTATGCCAGGCCCTGGCTCTTGCTCACAACCCAGACACCAGTTAAGGGCCAGGCTTCTCTTCTCCCTCTGAACCCAAGCTTTCACGGGTGTCAGAGAGGTACCATGAAGATCTTCAGGACGTCTGTTTAATGGTCAACAACTGGCCTGCGCCAAAGGATCCACTCTGTGAAGAGGGTAATACAAAACAAGATGGGAGAGGAACACACGACCTTATGGCGTTTTGGTGGTCTTAAGGAGAAAGGCTTTAGGTTGGCAGGGCTGTTTCTATGGTTTCCACATGGCCAAGGCTGGCGTTGCTCCTTGATATTGTCCAATTGCAGGGTGGGATTTAACCCACAATAGGACAGAGACAGAGGAAGGTCACTGCACCTTATATTCTATTCCCCAAAGGCCTGCCTCTCTTTCTATGAACTAAATCACAAGGGACTGATCCCTTGGAAATGTATTCTAGCTAACCAAGAACACTTGGGTCTAAGTCATTCTAACAAGCTTCTTCATAGTTTACAGAAACAGATATAGGATGAGTAAACTTGCCTTTGAGATGGAGCCTGGGCAATGTCTGCTACCGTGATGCCTCTAGAACAGAACACCCATCCTTTCTGGGTCAAAACTAGAACAGAGAAACCTTCCAAAGAATCCAAAGGACACCATCCATCATCGTCCTAAATACTAGTGTCATCTCCCATTGCAGGAGGGACGATAAAGAGTCTGGGCCCTTCCGGGGAGGCCTCCATGCTTCCTTTGGGAATGCCTTACCTCTCGATGTCGGAGTTGCAGGTTTTGGCCTTCATAGTACAAGTTGTAGGTCTTCAGATGTAGGAGAAGCTCACTCCTTGGAAGAGAAATACATTGCCAGCTGAAGCCACCACAGAGCAATCATTCCCTCTCTTGTTTACCCTACACCTGGCCTCAGTGGTCCTTTGAGTATATATTCAATTCATATGGGTGTGCACACATGAACACCCACGTGTAGATACCCAGGCATACACACATGCAGAGTTCTGAACCAACCACCTCATCAACTCCTTCCTCCAAGATCAAAGTCAAGACAAACATTAGGAAGTAGCCTGGGAACATCATGGCAGCCTGTAGACAAAAGACCTGGCAGGAGCTCTCCTGACTCTCTGTGGCCTTCTCTCAGGCTTGCTGTGAGTGAGGACAGACTGAATGCCATTGGCTTTCACAAGACTCTGAAGCTTCTAGCCCTTTCCGGAAAGTAACAGAGACACCTTAGGCTTAAAGAAGGCATTGGAGAAACCAGGCCTGCCAACCACACAGGTCTATTTTCTTCAATGGAAGGAAATGGGTGACCTAGTCACATGCAATGCCAGAATGAAAGGTGGTCAGTCCACCTGGTGCTTTGCTCTTCTATTAGGGGCCAGACTCTGCCTGAAACCCCCAATACCCTGAGCATCGCTGGGCTCTGATCCTGCAGTGAATAGAACACACCCCGCTACGAAAGAGGCTCCACGAACTTTGCATCCTCCACCAATAGAATCTGTCCTTACGTTTATCACAGATTCTAGCCCTAAGCTCTGGTTATCAGCCAATAGGATTCATTCTTATTGTAAGGTCACAGGCCACAGATGTACTATGTTTAAATGTGTGAGGAAAGTTAAATACCAGGTCAGTCCTTGGAGGGCTTGACTCAGTACCCACAAAGATGGCTCTGTCCATTGGCTGACAAACAGCTCAGGGCTTAGAATCTGTGATAAACATAGGGTAGATTCTATTGGTGGAGGCTGCCAAGTACATGGAGTTCCATTCTTCACCCCTCCCTTGGATTGTCCCCCACTCCCCAGAAGGCCATGAGATTTGTGGGGGGAGGGGTCCCCAACATTAGACTTCATTGGCAAACTCCTGTTGTGTGTAGCAAACTCTCACCCAACAGACTAGCTAAATAAAGGAAGTTATGTAACGACACAGCAATGGATATATATGTGTATGTGTGTGTGTGTGTGTGTGTGTGTGTGTGTGTGTGTATATATATATATATATATATATATATATATATATATATATATATGAATGTATCATATACTACACCAATGAATCTCATGCATCTTACGTTAAGGTTGCCAAACTCCTTGAACAACAGTGAGAGAGGCAGGAGGAGCCTTCAGGACCTTGGCCATCTACTACCCTTGACACATGTGCCTGCTGTCTATCGCTCCACGAGGGACACCAGGTGATAGCTTGGGAAGCTGCCTATCTTGTGTGTCTGCCTGCTTCCCAGAGAAGAGGTGACAGAACTCAGCCCTTCTAAACCCAGCTGGACAATGCAGAGATTTCTTTTTGGCTTCCAAGAGAGGTCAAACCCACTGCAACGTCCTCAAAACTCAGACAAGTTAAACCTCGATGAAGGAATCATTTGGCACAAGCTGGGCTGAGTTAGCGACTTCACAGAACTCCAACCAAACTGTGCTGTTCAAAAGTCCTGCTCACTAGAAGTCTCCAGGGAAACCCTTTGGTCAAGATGTAAGAATGTGCTGAATCTCGTACAACAGGCATCTCTAAGTGACCAAGGATATGTAGTGTCTAAAACAATTTAGTCTCAGATAAGCTAAATAATTTTTTAAAGTGGGGGGCATCAAACAGGTGAAACCCATTTGGTCAGCCTTGCAGCGGGATGGGCTGGAGGTGCAGCTTAGTGTGGGGTGCTCGGGCTGGAGGCACAGCTTAGTGTGGGGTGCTCGGGCTGGAGGCGCAGCTTAGAGTGGGGTGCTTGTCTTTCCACACGGCCCTAGATTTGATCTCGGGATCAGAATTAATGTCCGCTCAACCTCTGTTGCCATATCAGTGAAGCCTGTTGCAGAGACTTTAGCAAATAGGAAGACATGGCCCAGTCCCTTCCTTCTCCGTGTTCCTCTCTCATGGTATGGAATAAAGTAGGGGGTGCTAGGCAAGTACTCTTATCTCTGAGCTACATTCCCAGCTCCCTTTTCTTTTTAATTTTGAGATAGAGTTTTCCTAAATTACCCTGATTGGCTTTGAACTCACCACAGCCCAGGCTAGCTTTGAATTGGCAATCCTCCTGCCTCAGCCTCCCAAGATGCTGGGATTATAGGTGTGTGTTACCACACCCCACTGACCCTGCCTCTTTTTTTTTTTTTTTTTTTTTTTTTTCCGAGACAGGGTTTCTCTGTGTAGCCCTGGCTGTCCTGGAACTCACTTTGTAGACCAGGCTGGCCTCGAACTCAGAAATCTGCCTGCCTCTGCCTCCCGAGTGCTGGGATTAAAGGCGTGCGCCACCACACCCGGCTGACACTGCCTCTTTTATCCAGAGGGTACCTGCGCCTATTTTACTCAGAGCCATGGCAATCCAGGGCACATCATTGCAGCCTGGTCTTTCCCTAGCAACACCACAGTAGGGACAGTGAGCCATGTTTGTGTCCATTTATGGTAACTATGACAAAATACTTGAGACCAGGAGCCTCAAAACAACAGGATTTCACCTCTCAGCTAAGGCTGCAGCTGATTCAGTGTTTAGTCAGGGCTGGTTCTTCGCCGTCTCCTCCCTGCTTCCCCACGTGGCAGAGGGATAAACCAACACCCTCATATCTTAATCCATCACCTTAGGCTTCAGACTTCAAAGGGAACTCGGGAGCACAAACATTCAGAGCATAGCAAGCAGCCACCAGACAACTCCTTTTTCTAGAAGTCATGTTTGAGTTTCCAAAGGCTCGGTGTCACTTTACTGGTCAGGTGAGGCTCACTGGGGCATGTTTTCATCTATCGCTGCTGTTTATCGTGCCGTGGCTCTCACTAGTCCACCTGTGGCTGCTTAGCTTCTCACAGAGATGAAACCCTCCCCTGTAGGCTTCTATATACTACCGGCAGAGTCCCGGCCTGGGGTGGACCACTGGCTGATACTACAAGATATCTTACTTGGGCATGTACTTGTCTTGTCCGCATGGGATTAGGGCAGGTTGGTGAGTGTAGTCCATCCTTCTCTCCCTCTTTTCATCAGAAGGAGAGGCCTGTAATTGAAAGGAGAAGGCCGAGTTTAGAGCTTGGTTATGATCTTGGTAGATCCAGCAGAAGACAGGAAGAGACAAAACCAGCCAGCATGGCTGTCCTTCTCCCTGATCCACAGCCAAAGCTGCCCAGAGTAAGCTGATGAGGGCCATACTGCTCCAGCTGGGCTCAGCCTCTAGAAAAAATATACCCACAGGAAAGAGCATGACTCCACCCCAGCCAAGGAAAATACAGAAAACCAAGCTGGTCCCAAGCATGCCCAATGAGCCTCCTCTCAAAAAGGACATTTGCCACACGGAGAAAAGTCTCGTCTGTCAGAGACATCCCAACCAACATCTATTGAAGTTGACCGAGGTCAGGAAAGCACCTGAAATGTCCAAATAAAGCCCAGCAGTGCAGCCTGGCTCTGTGCAGGTCATTGGAGCGCAGTGTGTAAAGTCAATTCATTGCTTGGGAAAACAAGTAATGGGGTTAGGAAACTAGGAGTCTCATTTTGTTTAGTTTTATGTATACATAAACAGTAATGTATGCATATGTCTACACAGCCAAGTATAGGAAAGCATATATTCAAATCTTCTACCTAATATGCCAGGGCTCCTCCGCTTCACCTACTGAAATGTGCAGCTGGGCTGGGCTCAGGTGTGGGTCTGCCCTCTGCATGGGAAGATGCTAGCCAGCCTCCCTGGCCTCTTCCTGCTCAAAACCAGTAGCTCTGCCCCCGTCGTGACAGTCACAAAGGTGTCTAACACTGAGTATGGTAGCATATGTCCCAGCACTTGGGAGACAGAAGCAGGAGGATCATGAGTTTAAGGCCAGCCCAGGCTACATGGCCAGTACCAGACAATAGTGAGACAATAGTACTATAGTACTTAGACTATAGTGAGATTGTGTACACAAAAGAAAAATCATGTCTCCAGATATTACTTAGTGCCTCACTGGGTCAATCTGCCTCTGGTTTGGAGCCCAGTCTATGTAAGACATAGACTCAGACAAAGATAAAAAGCTTTCTCTAGTAGTGACTTCACTAGCCCACCCCCTATCCCCCAATAATTAAGTGAATTCTTGGGGCTAGAGAGATGTCTCTGTAGTTAAGAGCATCGACTCTCTTTCAGAAGACCCAAATTGGATTCCTAGCACCCACACAGCAGCTCACACCTGGATGTAACTCCAGTCCCAGGGAGAATCCAATCCCCTCTTCTGGCCTCTGTGGTTACTGTACACACTCAGTGCACAAACACACACATAGGCAAAGCACATCTACATACCAAATAAAACTAGATAAATATCAAAAACAGGAAAGACATTAAAAATAGAGCTATAAGATATGTAAGTGACATAAAACATAAAAATGACAGCAAATAGGGCTCAGCTGGCAGCGAGGCCATCCTCAACACTTTACCATGCTTTATCTGTCAGGCATCTATCTATTCAGCCTTCATGACGGTTACCAACCCCTGCTACTTCTGAGGCACCTCCAGCACCAGATACCTTTTGTGACATACTTCAGCAAGTATATCATTAAACAGAACCCACTGCGTTTGTGGGAACAGAAGGGACCTGTCCTGATCGTACCTTGAGTTGACCCTTTGAGAACAGAGCCAGGTCTCTGACTGGCAGAAATGTAAGACAATGAATCTATGTAGTTTTAAGGCTCTGAGTTTTGGTGGTTTGTTCTAGCAACCTTGGGAAGTGAATAAAAGTTTTCCTCCGCCAGGATGAGACTCAGTAGCCCATCTATGTACCCAATAATGGGACCCTAAGGAGCTCTAGGTTCTAAATATTTGTGTTTTTCCAAAAACCCAACATAATCTGACTATAAAACCAGAGTAAATATATGTTGTACAAAAAGAAGAAAAAAATAGGACAGGCAGACTGGTTTGAAGCTTTTTTCCCCTCCTTTCTAAGTAGCAGTTATTTGTGTCTAGCAAATACCCTAAAGGGCCTCTTTCAATGTACTTGCAGGTTTTCATAGTCTGTAAGTGTTCACCACGAGTCTAGCTGTGCAAAGCCAACTGTTTCCTGACCTCAGTATGCAGGTTTTGTAGGAGTGGACAGGAGGAGTTCTATCCTGGGAGGGCCAGGCCATGGTGGTCCACAGGTCCACAGGAAGGACACTGCATCTGAGTTTAGGTTGGGTCCTGGGGATGAACTGGACTTAGTGACCCCCTAAGTAAGGTGTCAATGTAAAATAGTGGTGACAACATGCAGGGTAGAGTGTCCAGGCAGAAGCACAAGAGGGGAGTGTGAGCCTCTGAGTCGGAACAGATAGTGTCACAATGAGAATGGAGAGGGTTAGGGCAAGTTTCCAGGTAGTTCAGCCAAGAGAGTGGGCAGAGGGGAAGGAGTCCCTCGAGAAGAGAAAGGAAACAAGAGATGAAGTGTTCTTAAAAGCTTTTATAACAAGGCACCCAGGATAGAGGTGCTAGTGGAGCCGGAAGCTGGCCGTAAAGCCCAGGGAATGCGCGATGCCTGGAGCCCACTGGAACTACATGAAGGTCATAGGGAACCTTAGTTAGAGTTGTTCAATAGCCAGGCCCCGATGAAAATCAGATTAGCGGTAAAGACTGAGCCTGGCCACTGGCTCTTTTCTCACCTCAAACACAAGGGAAATTATATTCTTTCTTCCTTCTTCTTTCCATCCTTTCTTTCTCTCTCTCTTTCTTTCTTTCTTAATCCCTCTCTTCCATTATTGGTTCTTCTGAAAACTCTTACACCCTCTGTCTAGTACCATCCATCCATATTTCCATCTTGCTGTTCATCCATCTTCCCATACATGCATTCCCCAACCACCCATTATCCTTCCACTCTTCCTTCCATTATCTTCTCACCCATCTCTCTATCTCCCATTCATCCTTCCATCCATCTTCCTCCATCATCCATCCATTCATACATCCATACATCTATCCATCCATCCATCATCTACCCACCCACCTCCTACCCATCCATCCACCTATCCATCTACCCATCCATTCATCCATCTCCCTTCCAGCCATCTAGCCATCATCTATCCATCTATCCATCTATCCATCCATCCATCTCCCACCCATCTCCTGTCTATCCATCAACCCATCCATCCATTCATCTCCTACCCATCCACTCATCCACCCATCCATCCACCCACCCATCCATCCATCCATGCACTCATCCATGCATCCAAGCCTCATATAATTTTCACTCACAACATCCATCCCTTATTTTCTTCAGAATTATTTAGCTAGTCTCAAATAAACCTAGTGTATTTTCTATAAAGCTCCCTTTGTTCATTGCCTCTATCATAGCCTATAATTTAGTAATTTTGTTTTTCATCTGAAAGCAATCTACCCAGCTTTTCAGACAGCTCTCTTTTGATACCACATCCTCTTAAACCTACTGGGAATAGCAATTAGAGACCAGGAGCTTTCCATGTAGTTATTAACATCTACTTGATACTAGTGCTTAAATAGGCAGATCAATGAAACAATAGAATCCAGAATTAGACCCAAATATATCCGGAAACACAGAATGTGAGCAGCATCACTAAATAGCAGAGAAAAGACATATTAGCCAAAAAACATCACTAGAGGGCTGACTGCTTTTGGAAACGGAAGATGAGGAGATGGGAAACAAATCACCTTTTTTGTCATCTACCAAAAGATCATACATGCATTGAAATTTAAATTTTTTTTAAAGATTTATTTTATTTATTATATGTAAGTACACTGTAGCTGTCCTCAGACACTCCAGAAGAGGGTGCCAGATCTCTTACAGATGGCTGTGAGCCACCATGTGGATGCTGGGATTTGAACTTATCACCTTTGGAAGAGCAGTCGGGTGCTCTTACCCGCTGAGCCATCTCACCAGCCCCTGAAATTTAAATTTTAAAAAAATAAAATTACGCCGGGCGGTGGTGGTGCACGCCTTTAATCCCAGCATTCGGGAGGCAGAGGCAGGTGGATTTCTGAGTTCGAGGCTAGCCTGGTCTATGTAGTGAGTTCCAGGAGAGCTAGGGCTACACAGAGAAACCCTGTCTCAAAAAAATAAAAACAAAAACAAAGCAAACAAAAAATAAAATTACAAAAGAGTTTATGGTGTCTGTGTATGTCTGTGTGTGTGTGTGTGTGTGTGTGTGTGTGTGTGTTAAACCAGATGACAAAACAACAACAAACCCTGTTAATGTTTTCAACTTTTGTTTAGAAAAAAAATTGTCCATAGAAAGTCAAAAGGCAAACATTTACAGCACATATGACAACAGGCTAATGTTCTTAACATATAAAGAATTTTCTCAACAAGGAAATTCAAGGCACTAGTAAATCTTTGAAAAAATTTCCACCTTCCTTCCAACCATCTTTACTTGTCAGACTAGAAATCAAGTCATTTGGCAGCTCCAGTTGTAGGGATTCTCCAGGGCTTCACACTCTTTCTAGTTACTGGGCAATTCTACCGAGTGCACAACCAGAAATGGGCTGCTGCGCTGCTCATGAAAGTCTGCCCTGTAGACTATGCTACCCTGTTTTCTCTGGCCTGCCTCCTCCTCACCTTTTCTCCTTATTTTTACACCTCTGGAGAAGAAAGTAAGAAGAATATTTCTACCATGTAAGAAGAAAACTCCCACCATGTTGCTGTACTGACAGGCCAGGTTGGGGTTGCAGACCTACCCATCCTCTCCTCCCCAGGTTTCCAGGAGAACCTCTTCACAGACTTTCCAACCATCTCTACAGATCTCTAACTATCCCAACCAGCTAGACAAATGAAGCTCGCACACACCGCAAGGCAAGCCTAAGGGGCATCCTAACAGCGAGATGGAAATTTAGAATTAAGTTCCTCACAGAAGGAGGGTCAAAGGACGATGATTTGTGTCGTAGGAATGTGGTTCAATGGAAGACTTCCTCCAAGGCAACCCACAGCTTCTGCCGCTGCTGGCTGTGACCGTCCTGGCTTCCCTGTTATTACCTAAGGTTTGTAGGTCGCTGTTACTCCATATGCCTCGGGCGAATCATTTACAAGCCTCATGCCCCACAATGCCTTGGGACCAACCTGGCAGTTGCCAAGTCTTTGTAGAAAAGACAGGAAAAATAAACCAGAGGCCACATCAGTGATCGTCTAGGCACGGAACCTCAACTCCCTTTGGCTTATCACACTGAGAAAAGATGAAAGAGAGGGAAGGAGGAATGAGAGGAAGAGGGAAGGAGAAGGGAAGGGCCAGCAGTGCACAGAGGCATATGCCTTTAAGCAGAGCACTTTAGGGATGGAGGCAGGAAGATCTCTTGGAGTTCTGGGCCAGCCAGAGCTTCACAGGGAGACCCTATCTCAAAATAAAAGGTGGGAGGAGGGCGTATTTCACCCGATCACTAATATGGATCTGCTCTTTGACTATCCCAAATGGAGAACAATCCTGACTTCTTACCCGCTTGCTTCTAAGTCACATCGAGATCACAACTTTCCTTCCCTAATGTCCTTCCATACAATGCTTCCTTGATCATTGATCATGACCACATCTCAACCACAGAAACGCTCTGGGCCTGCTTCTTACACTCTTCAGGTGTCTTTCATCTTCAATTCAAATCCAGGTGGGCTCCTGTGTTTGCTAAACCCTTATCCATATTTTCCTTACTGTCTGAGCTAACACAGCCACCCCTGACCAGGGCCATGCTGGAAGGATGGGCACTCACCATCAGCCTGCCCGTCCTTACAATACTTAACAGCTATGACGCAAAGACCACCTGTCTGAGCCTTCTTCATTCATTCTTAGGCCAGTGGCTCCCATCCTGAGCCTCCCCTGCCCAGGTTCCCAGGAGTGCTCACCCCTACACAGGAGAGCCTAGACTCAACTGTGGCCATGAAGGAGAACCTGATCTCAGGGAGAGGCAATTTGTAGGAGCAGAGCCTGAGCAGAGAGAACAACTCCTGCACCTGCAGGTTCTTCATAATGTCTTCTGGAGAACGATGTAACAGGTTGGCAGAGGAGGGAGCTAAATGGTTGTGCTGATTCCTCTGGAGACAGCAGTTGCCTGCTCCCATAGGGCCCCCTGGGAGTTATCCAGTGACATCAGTACTATCACTAGCCGAAAGGCCCCACCCCCTTCCACCGGGAGATAGAGTGACCTCACAGGCATTCCTTGCAGGAGCCATTCTCAGGATAAGGGCAGCAGCTAAGATTCATGTGTGGGCAATACTTACAACTGTACAAGAGTAAAATGAGTCTAGGTGGGTACCAGCAATGTCCACCACACCAGAACAGGCACTGAGAAACAGCTTGAGACCATTAAGTTACTAAGTACTGTGTGAAAGCTGGCATTTCTGCCTTCTGTGTGTTTAGCTTTGAGTCAAATTCACTCTAGACTCTGCACAGACCTGCAGTCATGGAGGTGGTGGTCTACCTTGCTCATCCTTCTTTCAAGGCTGAAGGCACAGGGATAAGTCTCTGTTCTAAACCTGCAGTCAGTGTGGATTCTAAAAACAGCAAAAGCCTCTCAGAATGGGTTACCCTGGAAGGGTGACAGCCATCAGTGGGAGAAGTGTCTTTAAAGCAACAGCTCTGATCCCCTCAGGTCATGACCAGAACAGAAACAGTGGTCATCCCGACAGCAGATTGCTTGATTACGCAAATATTTGCCACTACTGGTCTCGTGAGGAGGCCTAGTGGATAGTGACTGACTCATTATGGCTGCAGAGTCAGGTCTTTGTCCCCAAACTCTGGTTACAACACCAACCCCGTATCTGGAATTAAAGACTGCTGGCTTGGTCATGGTAAAACAGCTGCCCACCCAAGGCAGGCCTCGTGTTTTGAGCATCTGGGTGAAAGGATGGAGACAGACCTGCCAATGAAGGCATGGTCACTAACTTGCCAAGAAACCTCCTTCTTCCTTCCCACCAGCCTGGTGCACAGGCATTTCTGGCCTCTCATACCTGGCTCCATAGAATCAGGGGAGGGCTGTTCAAACCTGATAGGGGCTGCTCTCCTCAGATCCCCATGAGAACAAAGGCCAGGCCTCAAGAAACTCCTGGAGGTAAGAGAGGCCCACAGCGCCCTCCAAACAGCAGAATACCTCTCTTCCTAGGCCTTTGCTTCCTTCCAATGCTGGTACCCTTACTCCCTGTGGTCAGGGAGTCCAGAAGCTAGCTCTGGTTCTGTCCTAGCCCTGAGACTATCTTTCCTGTTGCCCACTGGAAAGGCCCAAGGGAGAGAAGTAGGTACAGGAGAGAAGGCAGGATCCTGGCTGGACAGCCCACGGGGAGGCAGGTGGAGAGGCCCCTTCAATAGCTGTTGCTATTTTTCTTTCCTAAGCTCTCTTCCTGAGTGTGGTAGGGCCTGGTCGCCCCCACCTCAGCAACCATGAAGGGACAAGGTAGGGTAGCATTCAGCACCCATGGGTCAGTGAATAGGACAGTGAAAGGATTGTTTCAAAAAAAATCTATGATACTCAGGCCACTGTGAAAGCCAATGGTTAGCAGTGCCCTTGGGAGCCTCTTCCTGTCAGGCCAGTGTAGATCCAGGGCAAGAGGCACTGTAAAATCTGACAGGGATCTGTGTAGAGCCAGGACAACACCAAATGTGTTACCAAGCAGGCAGGATTATCTAAAGGAGAACTGAGCTGGTCTTTAGCATCCCCTCCTCTGACTTATGCTTCCAAAGAGGACAGAGACGACAACACATCTCTCATGATCGTGATGTGCAGGCAGAGAGCTGGTACAAAACCCCCGTTTTGCAAACTAGAAGCAGGAAGTCTGCAAAGGAAATGCCTGCCAGAGGCCCCAGCTTCCCCTTTGGGGCTAGCCTCTATTTCTTCTCTGTACCCATCACCCCCAGCCCAGAGCACTTGCTCAGTGCTTCATATTCTAGAGTGAAAGACTAATTAGTCTGGTGGCCCTAGAGAATCGTCTTTGTGGAGGAGCTGTGATGAAGAGGAGACAGTGCCAGGCTCTCTCTCTCTATAGATAGATAGATAGATAGATAGATAGATAGATAGATAGATAGATAGATAGATAGATACATATGTGCTTCAGTCCCCTCAGAATGGCAGGAAGAAGGGGGGCTGACAGCCAGCAGGAAGCTCCAGCCCCCATTGCACCATTTGAGCTGTGGGCCTGCCCTGCCGAGATCTACAGATGACAAGAGCCCACACAGTAGCACACAACATTGCATGAGTGAATTCAGGTTTTCAATGCTTCGACTTTATCTAAATGCCTTGATCAACGGAGGGCCCACTTCCTGGCCAGGCTGTGTCCTTTGGGACCTGCTTACTCTCTCTTTCCTCAGATGACCTCCATCCTTTGCATCTGATACCTGAGATCCTGGGCGGCACCCAGTACCACAAGGAGGCCTGGAGCTGAGCATCAATAAAAGGATTAAAAGTATCCCTCACAAAGCTTTACTCTCTTTATTCTTTAAACATTTTAAAATGTGCTTTATTACGAGAGAGTGCCTTGAAGCTGGGCGTTGGTGGCTCACGCCTTTGATCCCAACACTTGGGAGGCAGAGGCAGGTGGATCTCTATGAGTTCCAGGCCAGCCTGGTCTACAGAGTGAGTTCCAGGACAGCCAGGGCTACACAGAGAAACCCTGATGGGAAGAGAAAAAGTAAATAAATAAATAAATAAATAAACAAACAAACAAACAATAAGGAGAAAGCACTTTGAGACTTGGTGATAATGATCAGACCTTGGGGTGGGAGCATATCAGGACGTACATCCTGGCCATATGTATGTAAGTTCATACATATCATACCAGCCAAAATCTGGTCTTAAAGAGGAGGGCATTTGAAGCATTGGGAATGTTAGAAGAGATATAGTAAAAGTAGAACAGTGGCAGAGCCAGTCACCAAGGACCACATGGGGGTGTAGAGTCAGGAGGTGGAGACAAAGCGTGGGATCCTGACTATGAGGGAAACGCTTTGACCCTACACACTATTAAAAAAGCATCAGAAGCCGGGCGTGGTGGCGCACGCCTTTAATCCCAGCACTCGGGAGGCAGAGGCAGGTGGATTTCTGAGTTCGAGGCCAGCCTGGTCTACAAAGTGAGTTCCAGGACAGTCAGGGCTAAACAGAGAAACCCTGTCTCGAAAAACCAAAAAAAAAAAAAAAAAAAAAAAAGCATCAGAGAAGAAATGAAAGCCACATGGTCGGGTGACTGCCCCAGGTCCCACACACAGCCCAGTGTTCCTGGCTGGGATGGGCTCAGCAAATGGATTAGGCACCAGCCAACAGAGGCTGGGAGTCTTAGGATATGGGAGGGTAGAAGGGAGTGGGCCATCAAACAGACTGTAAAAAAGGCCGACCGGACCCGTAAGAGCCAGGCCCAGGGCAGAGCAGGGAGGGTCCTGTCCGGGCTGAGCCTGGCAGTCACAGCCACCGATCTGCAATCATAGCAACCTGTCAAGAGAATAAACTATTTTCTCCATCACAGGCCTCACAATCATCCCTACCCTATTCTTACTCTCAGATAAAAGCCTCCATTACTGACAAAGGCACGAGCCCTATCCCAGCCACCTCACTCCCACGGGCCACTGGGCAGATGCAGAACTGAGCCACAGCAAAGGGCTGGGCTGGGACTCCCCCAGCAGTTGGGTCTGCAAAGACCAGCTCCTTCCACCCACCGGGGCCTCTGACTCCGGTCCTGCACATTCAGATCTGAATTCCCCAGCACAGCTACAGCAGAAGCACTCAGGAAACAGCTCTGAGGCAACTGCCCCAAACACCTGCTTCCTGCCCCACACCAGCACCAGTGGGGTGTGTGGGGGGGGTGCGGGGGAGTTAGCTAAGTGAGTGGCTGGGGCCCGGCCCGCCCAAGACACCCAAACAGTCAGCCTGACCAGAAGAGCAACTTGTTTATAGAGGGACATCCCGAAGGCATCCCGAAGGCTTCAGCCTTTTCAATGGATGTTTATAAAAGGAAGCTCAAAGGCCCTTTATCTCTTGTGAGAAAACAACAGCCAAGGTCTGTACTAAAAATGGCACAGAAGGAAGCAAAACCCCTTTCTGAAAAAGTTACGCGTGCGTGCTTCTGAAGGAGCAAGTATTGGTGTATTTGAGAGGGTGTGTCTAAAGATAGGTAGGCATGGCTGTGTGAAAGTGTGTAGAGTGTTTTGAGATGTAGAATGAGGGTGGGGGAGCGGTGCATGGTGTGCATGCATGGCTATATGTATATGGGGGGGGCATCAAGGGTATTGTGTGTCAGGAGAACATGTCAATGTTTTTTCTTGACATATGACATTCAACACAGAAGCCTTGTAACACTGGAATTTCTGCCCCCTAGTAAGTCCCAGTCAGTTCTGCAGTGGACATCCAGTGTCCTCTAATCCAGTTAAGTTCTGACACTAGCTCTCTGGAGGAAGCATCAGATCCCATGGATTGGACACTCAAACCCCTAGACCATCTCTCTCTTCACATGCCAGTCACAAGACCCAGCTTGTAACCTGTGCTTCTGATCAACTGGCTAGCTGCCAATCAAGATCCTACAACCTCTTGACCACTTGAGCTCTTTTGCTAGGCAGCTCAGGGAAGTACTTGCACTCTCGGGTTTACTATAAAGCATATCACAGAGGTTGCAGGAGTTGCACAGTGTGAGTTCTAGAAGCTTCCATGCCCTCTGTTGGTGCAAGGCCCTGGTGATGCCCTAAATCCTATCCTTTTGAACATGAAGAGCTCCCTACACAGGTACGCTTGAAGCATCAACAGCCGCATTGAAATGTGATTGAACAAAGGGTTCCATCCAATACTTGAGCCACGGGTGAGGAAAGCCAGCAAGGCTTCATGTTATCTTAGCCTCTCTGCTCAGCAGTCCCCTTCCTAGTACATGGGACAAGGAGAATCACACTGCTCACTATAAGACAAGGTAGATAACAGAATTCAGACTGGTTCAATCAGAGTCTTAGGTTGCTGGCCCTCATCCTCTGTTACATACAGACCTGGAAGGAAGAGCTCAGTCACAGCTCTGTGAAGTGGACTCGGTTGCTATACAAAGGGGCCCTGCCACGGTGTACATATCTCAGTCCTTCTGTGAACTAAAATCCAACTGTGATAGAAATTTTGCCAGATCGGTTTGTCTCAAAGTGGTTAGGGGGTACTGGGGATATGGCACAGACCCAGGCTGAGTGAAAAAGAGAATGCACTCCAGACCTGAACTTCTCAGAAGCAACGACTATTTTAATAGAGTAGTATAGAAGTGTTCCCCGGAACCTCCTTCTGACTCAGTATTTGCTCCTACATCCCTTGTGTCCTCCCTGCCTGTCTACAGGCTGGTCTCCCAGCTCAGCAGACTTGCCAACAGCAGGTAAGGAAGGGCTGCCTCTGGTTTCCTCCCATGACAGGTTTCTGTGAGGGCCACGCGTCCTGTTTACAGAATGGTTTCCAAGTCACTGGCCACACCGAGACTTGGGTCTGACTTCACATCCTCTTCCTGAAGGGAACCCCCACAAGCCTTCCTTTTTTGGTGCTCTAAGCTGAGAATCTGAACTTTGTATACTGGAATCTTGGGGTTTCCTCTATTTCTTACCTGAGATCAGGGTTGGAAATCAAAAGCCAGTATGTCTGACTCCCTTTCTCCCCAGAACCCACAAGGTCTTTGGGCTTAGAGGCAAGGGCCTCCAGGCAATCAGCCACACCAGGGTGTCTTTTCCACCTCTTTTAACATAATGCCCAACCATCAAAGGAGGAAAATTCAGTATCATCCAGCCAATCTCCTAGCACCAGAAAAGACTGCACATCTGGGGGTTTCCACGGCATTTCAAGGGAAGTTCTCCGCAGCACCATAGTCACACCTGCTCAGCTTGCCCTAGCTCACCAGCCCTACAAGGAAAATCAGTACCATGAAAAACTGAGTCCCTTCAAGGTCTTCCAAGCCTGTTTGTATAGAATCTGCTTCATGTTCCATAAGTGCCTGGGATTTGAAGGGCAGCTCCCCACTGGGCAAATGAAAAAGGCAGAACCAGGTACAGAGCCACCCAGAGGCTTCCTAGATCTACCTCTGATCAGGGCACTGAACACTCACAGGCCCAGCAGGACTTCTCTTAGCAAGGATCTTAAAGCTTTCATCCTAGAACATGGCACCCTACAAAAGCACCCTGACCTGTTCAGTGACCCTGGAATCCCTGAAAAGATCCACAAGACCTGGCTTCCCAGTCCTGAGGACGGGACCCCAGCTTCTGGACCACCTTCACCTCAGTTTCAATTCAAAGAACATACTTATTTACCGGACCTGCCCCCAGCTGTCCCTCACCGCAGAGTGATTCTCACCTTGAATGTCCCCATGGTCAAGATCTGACACACAACTTCATAAAGAGGGTACCCATTATCTTCTACTGTTATTTAACTTCTCAGAATACCTGAAGCTTCATGGACCCTACCAACCAAAGCCCCCCTTTGCCCCAGGCATCTTGTGAACAAAGTGTCAACACACATAGCCTTGGTCACCATGAGGGGCACTCAGCAAGTCCTGGTCAGCCACAGGGTTCTGGGACATAAACAAAAACATTCTTAACGCCAGGGCCAAGAAGTGAGAGTGGGTGGGTAGGGGAGCAGGGAGGGCAGGAGGGTATAGGGTACTTTTGGGATAGCATTTGAAATGTAAATGAGGAAAATATCTAATTAAAAAAATTCTTAAAATAGAAAAGTTGAGATTTCATATTTAAAGAAGTTAATCTAACAACCCATAACCGAATCTCACTCATCATAAGACAGCTACTAACCCACCTTCCCAAACGTACCACCCACACAGAGAGTCCTTGGGTGAGATGGTTCAGCAGCAAGGGGCTGAGGCCCAGCAGCCAGAAGCCATCAAACCCAGCTACAATCAGCTCAGTAGCAGGGCTGTACACTGCCACCCCAACCATCTACCTCCTTCTCCGCACCTGTCTCAGAGCCGGAGAACAGTCAGGGCCCTGTGGCCTGGCATGAAATAAACCACAAACACCAAATACCATACTTCTCGCTCAAGGCTTTCCTTTTTTTAATGTACAAGTAACATAGACATTTTATGTGTTTGTTTTTTAAAATACAAATAAGCAAAAAGCATAGTCATAAAATGACTAATATAGAATGATCTCACTTATCTAGGGGCTTTCTAGAATAGGCAAATTCATAAAGACAATATGTAGAAGAGCAGTAGCCAGGGGCTGGGGAGAGGAGGGAGTGGGAAGGACTGTTGAGGGGTACACAGTATCTGTTCAGAGTGACATATACTCTGGAAATACATAGGGGCAATGGTCCTCCTACAAGATTGCAAGTGAGTTTGCTGACACTGAATTGTACACTTAAAAATGATCAAAGAAATAGTTTTTACGGTTTTCAACGGAGCATTAAAAATGTAAAGTTATTACATGTAGAGGAAATTTAAAAAGATGAGACTCAAAATCTCCCCAAATTCTGCCACCTAGAGGTACAGGCCACCAGTTCTTGGCATCCATCCTTGCAGACACATAACTAAATGTGTGGCATGATCACAAAAGTAGTACCCTGCCTGGTAGCCTCCTTCTTACAAGTACACAGTATCTGTCCATGTTTACAGACGCGCATCTGTAACCTTTACTTTCGAAGCCATGTGATATTCCATACCATAATTAACTAACTGGAGCTTGTAAGCATCGTAAACAATGACTCAAGGGACATCCCCAAACACCTGTCCAATTATATCCTTAGCGGAGTGTTGAGTCAGGGGCTCCCTCAGGAAGGCTGTCCAGAGAGCAGAGAGAGTAAACTTCTCTAAGGGGGCTAAGGTCTGACTTACCGACACTCTGCTCTCTACACGGACCTTTCTTAGACTCCACTTGGGATCCTAACAAATTGCATAGTGCTCAGAAAGTTAAACTGTCTTTTCCACAGAAGCCACCCTAACCTCCATTCCCAGGGCTCCTCTGAGATCACATCCTCGTGGGCCATGAAAATCCGGCCAACTGGGACCTAACAAGGCAGCAAGGCTACCCTGAACTTCTTATCTAGCAGGAGACCCTAGCACCACTTTGCGGGTGCCCAGGGATGCATGCTTTTGAAAAGCGTTTTGTTGTTCAAAATTTCAGTCTTGAGTAGACATTTAAATATTTCCTTAAGACAGGAATAGACCCTTCCTAAAGAATCAATAGCAATAGAAAGGAACAGTTAACCAAACAAACACAACTGAGTGCCAGCCATTGGTAAGACCACATAGTGAATGGAATATGCCTACTTTGCCAATCACTTTGGGTTGACATAGCCAAAGAAAGTACAGGGGATCTTTCTGTCAGCTGTTAGAAAGAGTTGGGGATGGGGGCACTTGGAAGTCATTAGAGTCAGCCAAATGCCCTTCACTCAATAGTTTAGCCACAGTTGCCTTGAGCAGGGGTCCACCCCAAACTACTAGCCCAAACAACTGCATCAAGTTGTGCTTATAGACTTGGCGTCTTCATCCAGGGAGGATCAGCAGTGAGCCACTCAGTGGAATCTAAGCATGCCCACGTTCACTGTACCTACTGCTCTGTCTGCTACCCCACAGCCATATCCTCTGTGGAAACGCAGAAGCAAACTGGCAGGCTTAAGCGGGGAGTTTACTCTTTCTCAAGGACTTTAAAAAATTCTTCTAGGAGTTAGCCGGGCAGTGGTGGCACATGCCTTTAATCCTAGCAGGCAAAGGCAGAAGATCTCTGTGAGTTCAAGGCTAACCTGACCTACATAGTGAGTTCCAGGACAGCCAAGACTACACAGAGAAACCCTGTCTCAAAAAAAAAAATCTTTTAGGAATCAGGGAGGTGTTTATATGTGTCAATGCGGTCACTGGGGTAAATAAATGAATCACACTGTGAGGGGTCAGGAATAGTGGTGAGCGATATGAAGGACTGTCGCCCTGGCATTATAAGCACAGCTGGGGCAGCTCTCTGCTGAGAGCTAAGACTTGAGATCAGAGATGGGACTGTTTTTATTCCAAGCACACAGACTTGATCAGTTTTTCACTGGAGGAGAGAAAAGGAGGCTTGGGCAGGCCCTAAGGCTGTTCTTAGGACCCTCCCCCTCCCCCATTCCCTCTAAGCCTTTCCTTAGGACTCTGGCAGCTACACTCCTCACTATCTGCCTCCATCGCCTCCCAAGCTGTGAGAACACTTCCTCTCTAAGAATCCTAAAGAGGACAATCAGCTCAGGCTCTCTTGTGATTGGACAGCAGGTCTCCTTTCTGGTAAGCCCCAGAGTCCAGCCCAAAAGAGAAGCAGAAGTGTCAAAAGTACAGCCCTGAGCATACCTCTAGCTGGGATCCTTAGCCATCCCTAAGTGGCCCGAGCACACAGGGCCAGAAAAGAAGCCTGGCTTCGAGGCACCAGAAAAGAAGTCAAAGGGAAACCAGTCAGCCTCTGAGACCCTAACAAACGGACCCTAACACCTGAGAGAGGAAGTAAACTGAAAACAAGGGGTGGCATTTATTGCCCTCCCCCTAAAAGACCACAAAATAGAGAGAAAGCAGGCACCTCTAAAGACAAGACACAGTGAGCTGGAGAGAGGTATGCTGTGGAAGTCAGAGCCTGGAGACATTGCCCTCAGGGAAGTGGGGTGGGGGCGGGATGGACGGCTGCAGAAACCAAGGATGCAAGAACAGAGCATGAGCTGACCAACATGGCCCATCCTATGGATGATGGGGGATCTTGGACACCCTAGTCTCCTTTTAGCTGGGTTTCTCAAGTCTACCCTTCATCATTTGTGCCTGAATCCCATGTTTTGTTGTGTTTCTGCAGTACTCCTCTGCTCTTCTATTTGTTAAAGAAGAAATGGGTGTGGCTTCCCATGATTCCCCATCCCCACCCCCACCCAACACAGGCAATACCAAATACTACCAGTCCACACCTCCAAGTGGCCAGCCAGACTATACACAGCCCGCTTTGGTACTAAGGCAAGAAACATGCTTCTTTGCAAACAAAGGTCATCTCTCACTCCGCCATCATTTGATGCATCTCTCTACTTTCCGGAATCCCGCTGGACTGTAGCAGGTCCTAAGAAGCAGGCTTTAGTCCAAAGGAGGAGCAGCCCATACGCAACAGCTCTACTCTAAGTTCTCCGAGCTCAAATAAGCATCGCTCAAGAAGATACCACAGTTAGTCCCCTAGGACAGAAAGGGAGGATGAGAACAAGGTGGGAGGGGCACTCTTCTCAAATCCAGTATAGCTTAGCCACAGAGGTTTCTTTAACCCCCAGACCACCTGTAGGAAAAGCTTCCACTTAATAAACGTGGGTTGAAAGTATGGCAAATCAACCTCAGGTTTCCCACTCACGTGCTCTTCAAAAATATCCCCTGGCTGAATCTGCCGGCTGTTTTTGAGAACCGTGACCCTAATTTTTTTCTTCCCACTGTCCCAGGACCATTTACCGCAGGGACAGAGCCGGTTCTGACAAATTGTCATTTATCCACCGCCTCCTCTTACAGTAATCCTCCACTTGCTTACCATAACCCTGGCCTCTGCTCTCAGGAAGAATCGTTTCTAATGCCCTGGTTTTCCAGACTCTTGGGACTAAAGCGCGCGCAGCATTGAGAAGCCTCGTGCTGAGCTTGCCACGGAAGCACCGTGGCTATCTGTCCAGTGGCTGGTCCAGATCTGTCCCCGTCGGGACTCCACCATTCTGCTGCCTCCCAGGGCGCACTCGGAGTTAAAGCTGGGTGCAGAGTAAGCGCTCTAACACACGAGTGGCCAGGCCGTCTTGTGAAAGCACCTGCCTAGCTCGGTCTCCAGCGACCTCAGGCACCAGCTCCGGAAGGGACAAGAAGCCAGGGAGGGGGAAGTGCGCCGAGCACGGCGCGCTCTTAAACTCTGAAATCCAAAGGGGACTGGGCTCGCCGCGGGTCGGCGACATGGTCCTCGCCCGGGGAGCCAGAGGGCGCACAACAGTCCGACCCTCCCCTAAGCTCTCCAGGCCTGCACCTGCTATCTCGCTTCACCTCTCCAGGGAGTTCGGGGACACCCTGCTCCGGGGATGGGGGCACTTTCCTGCCACTGCACTTAGTGTCGACCTCAGAAAAGATCTTAAGGGGTCAGAGCCGCAGCACGAGCTCCAGGCCACAACTTTCTACCCGGGGAAAAAGGAGTGGGCTGGGGCGCCCCCCTGCACTGCTTCTGGGGCAGCCCGCATACCTAAGCCCACCTTGCGGCTTGGGTGGCGAAAGGGGACAGGGAAGACTCAGGGGCCGGACCAGGCTGGCCACGGGCCACTGAGGGAAAACTTTGGGCTGGGTATAGGGAGACAGGACTACCGGCACCTTGCGCCCGCATCCTGTGCCAGTACCCGGCTCCTCGAGCCCCGCGCCCTGTGTCTTGCCTGTGTCCCGGACCATCTGCATCCGCTCTCGCCGCAGGGGTTGAAAAGTGGGGGCGCCGCTGCGGGGGTGGGGGTGCTCCAGCGTGCTTGGCCAGTGATCCGCGGGACCCGCTCGCTTGGGCCGGCCTGGGCGGCGACAGAGCGGTTGAGGGCGGGCGCCCCGCCCACCTGGCCCCTCCGCCCCGCCTTCCCAAGCTCTGCCTTTATCTGCCGATCCTTGACCAACCCACCCGCCACCCTGCAGTTCTCTCCCCACCCCTCTTCTCTTGCCTTTCTTTCCCTTCTCCCCCTCCCTCCCCTCTAGGGGGCGGAGCTTCTCCCCTCCCTTCAAGACAGACAATGCTGTGGCTTCGCGTCGCCTCCTCCCTTCATCTCTATCCCCCTCCCTGCGTACCCCGACCCCAGCTCCCGCGGGCTGCCAGCGTTTCTTCTCGGCAGGCCAGAATGCATGAGGAGGAGGCAGAGAGCGTGGGTGGAGGGAATAAGGTGCTGCCTCTCACCCCATCACGCCTGCCTTCTCCAAGCCACGCCGAGATTTGGCCCAAGCTCTTCAGTTCGCCTGGCACTGTGACAGTCACTCCCAGGGAGCAGCCCGCCTAGAGAATGCAGATTTCCTAGCAGAGGATGTGCAGTTGGTGGAGTGGAGTGGTAGTTCTTTCTAACACCCGGGTTTGTTCCCAAAAGGGTTTGAGCTGCCAAAGGGCTAAGTGGGCCCCTTCCACTTGGCAGGCCGGCAGACGTGACAGCAATGTGAAGGAAGTCAAGTTTCTTTGTCCATCCCTCACCTCCTCCTCCTCTCCATCCCTAGACCTCCAGGGAACTCCAGTGCATAGGAAGGAGCACCCAGCTACGGGTTCTATAACCTCTAACCATAATTCTTCGTTTCTACATGCCCAACCTTGCAGTCGGTCGGAGGGAATCTAACGGTTAAAGAAAGAGCAGCCAAGCTTCCAAAGTGCATCCCATCTGCCTGGAAGCCAGATATTCTCTTCTAAACTCATTGTTTGGATCTTGGAATGTGTCTCCCATAGAAACAATGTTATAAACGGCTATCCGTTCCCAGACCAGCCAGCCTCAAATGTGCTGAGGCCAAAGCGCAGCTGCGGGGTGGTGCTGGAAATGTCCCACAACACTGAACAAGAAGGCTACTGATCAGCTTTTTCTACTGTGAAAGGGGAGGGGGGTGTTAGGGAGATAAATGCATCTAGTTCTTTCCCCTTGAGCTATAAACACAAACCTGGTCCGTTAATTTCTCTCACTGGAGCCATTACTGTGTATCAGGTAAGCTGCTTTCCTCTGCAGCCTTTCCCAAGCTAGAACTGCAGGGTGAGCTGAGGAAATCTCCAGGAAACCTTCCCCAAGGGAATCTTTCTTCTCTTCTAACCTGGCCTTCCGTGACCTCAGAAACAGGACAAAGGACAGCCATGACTCCTAACAGCAGGGCTCTGGCTTTGCTGTTCAAGAAGTCTGTGAGATGCTGCTAGAATTCTTCAGTTCTACCCCAGCCTCTCAGGAGAGCCTCTCCCTGGCTCCCCTGGCTCATATTGCATCAAATGATCATCTTATAACCAATCATCTGGCTTCCTGCCAATGAGGGTACACTCCTAGTGCCCAAAATACTGGTCCTTGGCCCTGTTAAATCCAAACCGGGCAAAGCCTGATGACGTGCACACATAATTCCAGTGCTCAGGAAGCTGAGACAAGAAGACTGAATTTGAGACTATTCCGTGCACATAGTGAAACCTTTAAAAAGCACCTCCGTGAATACAGTGAGTGGTGATCTGAGTCACTGGAAATCACCTTTCTAATGGTCTGTTTCCTCATATCGAGGCTGTGGAAGAGGAGAGTGGTCTTTCGTCCTTTCAGAGAAGACAAAGATGATGCATCTGGGTTGGAGATGCTGTTTCTCAATAGGAAATACACATTGAATTTTCTTTTCTTTTTTTCTTTCGGAAACTGTATAGTCCTAGTTGTCCTGGAACTTACTCTGTAGACCAGGCTGGCCTCGAACTCAGAAATCTGCCTGTCTCTGCCTCCTGAGTGCTGGAAACAAAGGTGTGTGCCACCACTGCCCAGCAGAAACACACTTTGAATTTTACCTTACTGCACAGGAAGGTCCACTGTCTATGAGAGCAGCAAAGGAGCTCCATCTAAAAGTAGCTGCCCAATAAAAAAAAATGATACCAAATACTGGGGCAGTAACTCAGAAGGAAAGGGTGGGGCCCTGGGTTCCTCACAGGAGCTATGTTATGCATTTAAAATTTCTAGGAGCCATACTAATAGTAGTTGGAGAAAGCCAGGCATAACAACACACACCTATAACCCCAGCATTTGGAAGACAGAGGAAAGAGGACCGTGGGTTCAAGGCCAGGCTAGGGTATAGGGAAACTCTTGCCTCGGAGGTAGTGGTGGAGGAGGAAGAGGAAAATAAATCAGGTAAAATTTTATAATATTTCTGTTCAGCCTGGTGTGATGAAAATAAAATGTTAACATGTTATCAATATAAAAGTAGTTTGCTGGGCATGGTGGTACTTGCCTTTAATCCAGGCAGTTGCGAGGCATAGGCAGGATCTCTGTGAGTTCCAGGCCATCCAGGACTACATAGTGAGACCCTGTCTTAAAAATACATAAATAAATCTTAAATACACAGTAATATAAAGAAATTACTCATGAAGTATTTTACATTTGATACTATATATTTAGTATATTTTTGTACTATATATTTAGTATATTTTTGTACTGTTTAAACTTTAGTGCGTCATAATTCAGATGCTGAATTATCAAAAGTTTCTCAATCTGATTCATCTATTTAGGAATATATGTATGTCTATATGTAACAGCAAGTTATTTTTTCCCCCTTGTTCCGGCCAACCCTGTTCGCTCTGGTCAACCCCGCTTACTCCGGCCGTCCCCACTCGCCCCCCAGCCGGCCCCACTCGCTCCGGTAGGCCCCGCTCGCTCCGGTCAGTCTCTCCGGTCCAAGGATTTGTTTTTTATTATTATTCATAAGTCCGCTGTAGCTGACTTCAGACGCACCAGAGGAGGGCATCAGATTTCATTATGGGTGGTTGTAAGCCACCATGTAGTTGCTGGGATTTGAACTCATCACCTTTGGAAGAGCAGTCGGGTGCTCTTACCTGCTGAGCTATCTCACCAGCCCCCAACAAGTTATTTTTAAAAGAAGCCATGAGTTTTTCAAATTCATGAGAGTAAGAAATTATATGGGAGGATTAACATGGAGGAGAGGGAAGGAGGAAATGATGTAATTATATAATCTCAAAAGATAAAAGAAGAAAACAATTCTCATTCTATAGTTACATTTTCAAAAGTTCTAGTTGGACAAGTAGACTCACATACCTAAGTGGATCAAACAGATTTCAGACTTACCTAGTAACTGCCTTGGGAAGCAATACCTAATTTTAATTTGAGTTTTGAGTAAATCAACTTAAAATTCTGTTCCTAAAGAACCCAAGCCAGCCAGATATGGTAACATACTCCTTTAATGCACTCCTCCAGCATCAAGGCCAGCCTATTCTGTAGAGTGAGTTCCAAGCCAGCCAACGATACGTAGTGAGACTCAGTCAAAAAAGAAAAAAAAAGAAAAAAGAAAAAAGAAAAAGAAAAGAAAAGGAAGGAGGAAGGAAAACAATAGCAAAAAGAACTGGAGCCGACCGATTCAATAACTACACATGACCCAACAGCCTCCACAGGAGGATGACCCCGACTAATGGCTTCCAGAGTGGGTTGAGGAGGCCTTCTGATTCTCATTAGCAAAACACAGGCAGAAATGTAGAACACCCACAGAAAATAATTTTCCCACTTCCTTTAGCTCTCACTCTTGCATCTGGAAAGGTCTGTGCTGGGAAATAGGAAGATATGATTATACAGAGGGAAGGCCTGTGTTTAGCTTACTAGGGTCACCATATATCCTGGGGTACCACAAGGCATGCAGAAGTTTAAGAAAAGCTAAATTGTGAGGCACAGGCTAGACTTGGATGGAGGTCATTTGCTTAAGACCCAGAAAGCAAGAATGACAAAAGGACTATAAGAGTGTAGAGAAGAAAGTTGTCTGGTATGTTAATAGACAAGTTACTGCTGTGAGCATCTAGGGCAGTGGTCCTCAGCGTCCCCTCTGAGGATCTGGATAAATGCACCTCAGAGCTGTCTTCTCTGAGGCGGGGGGGGACTGCACAGCTTATGGAAACCTGACCATTTGAGCATTGCTTCCAACCTAGCTTATCTCCTCAGCCCTTCTGAACGGTGTGGCCTTTGTTGGCCTCAGGGAAAGGTCTGAGAGAAAAAAAGAGCTGTGGCTGCTGTCCCTGTGACGTAGGGACAGAAAAGACAGTGGGGAAATTAAGGAGACACAAGAAGGGACGATGCCTCAGCCAGTAAATCACAATTGCCTCTCAAGCTGGCGTTTGACTTCCCAAAGACATTTCAAATGAGGGCATCCCTAAGTCTGAACAACACACCTCACAAGACTACCTACAGTTCATTCAGAGGAGATTCTTGAGGTTAAAGAAAATAAGTAGGGGATGAAGAGATGGCTCAGCGGTTAAGAGCACTGACTGCTTTTCCGAAGGTCCTGAGTTCAAATCCCAGCAACCACATGGTGTCTCACAACCATCCGTAATAAGATCTGATGCCCTCTTCTGGTGTTGTTTATTATATGTAAGTACACTGTAGCTGTCTTCAGATGCACCAGAAGAGGACATCAGATCTCATTGTGGATGGTTATGAGCCACCATGTGGTTGCTGGGATTTGAACTCAGGACCTCTGGAAGAGCAGTCAGTACTCTTAACCTCTGAGTCATCTCTCCAGCCCCCAGGCGGATTTCTGAGTTTGAGGCCAGCCTGGTTTACAGAGTGAGTTCCAGGACAGCCAGGACTACACAGAGAAACTCTGACTTGAAAAACCAAAAAAGAAAAGAAAAGAAGTAAACTTTCTCACTTAAAAAGAAAACTTTTAAGCTTTTCTTCACCTTTAAACTTTAAATATAAATCATATTTATTATAAGTTGGAGCTATGTAACATAAGTCACAGACGCACATGTGCCATCACTGCGGGACACCTAAGGACACACTACTCTAAACACCTGCCTGAATCCCAAGTACACTCTCTCCTGTCTCTTTTTTTCCCCCCTGCATTCCGGTCAACCCTACTCGCTCCGGCCGGCCCTGCTCACTCTGGCAGACCCTGTTCGGCCACGCTCGGCCCCCTCGCTCCGGTCCAAGGATTCATTATTATACATAAGTACACTATAGCTGACTTCAGACACATCAGAGGAGGGCGTCAGATCCCATTACAGGTGCTTGTAAGCCACCATGTCGTTGCTGGGATTTGAACTTATCACCTTCGGAAGAGCAGTCGGGTGCTCTTACCTGCTGAGCCATCTCACCAGCCCCTCCTGTCTCTTAAAACCTCACTGACTTTGCTTCCTCTGACTCCTTCTGGAACTCTGTCTCAACACATAGGCAGAGATGTCACTTCACCTGAGCAGAGGTCTCAGTGTGGCCATGTTCCCTGCCACACCAACAGGACATTGTGGGTGGAGGTCCGAGAAGGTGTGACTCAGCACACACAGGTCATCTGCTGTAAGACCTCCGCGGAGGGAGCTCTAGAGTCTGGTCAGGGCTGCCAGGAAGGCAGACGGTCTCTCAGTGATCCAAAGTCAAGGTCAGTGGTGCTGAGTCCTGAAGGGGTGAGTGGCACCCAGACCGTGAGTTCCATAACTACAGACATAAGCAGCAAATGTCAGCTAACCCCTCAAGGTTGGGTCTACCGTCCCTTGGCACACTGCTTTCAAGATATCTGTCAAAGCAGGACTTGGGGGGGGTGGGGGAGGGGAGAGTCTGGTGCTGTTACCTACCTGCTAACATGCTGTCATATGCTACCACAAAAGAAAAGACTTACTTTCCCCAGGACCCACCTTGAAGACAGCCAGCCGGAAAGGAAAGGAGAACTCTAAGAGAATTTTAACCTACAGAGACCAACTGTTAAAATGATCGCATCAAACTGCATTTACCACCCACCTCATTCTATCCTGCAAGAAGATATGGAGAAATAAGGAAGTCAAAAACAAGTTCTACCCTGAGAACCCAATCACATCTGGACGTGCCTGGAACTCTGGCAAGGGAAGCTGGCTGGAAATCTGTTTGAGAGATGAAAAAGGGCCCCTCTGGGAGGTGACTCTCACACTAAGAACAAAACAAGTTGGGCCCAGAAACAAAGCCTTAGTTGACAGGAGTTGAATGGCCCACAGAGCCTCCTTTGTGGACTTTCCTGCTGAGTAACGCTAAAAGGACCACAGGCTGCCATCCGGCTTGGTATTCCCAGGAAAAGAAGGTGGCCTGTGCAGTGGCCACAGCGACTCCCCCCAGGCAGCCGTGTTTTGCCCTCTGAAGCTGGCTGCAGTACTTCCGGGACATGCTCCCCAATGGACTATGTCTTTCACGGGTGAGCTCTTTTTCTCAGGGGCCCGGATAACGATTTAATTTAAACCGCCCATGGGCTTATATTTTGAGCCTTATATTTTGGTCTCCAGCTAGAGGTTCTATTTTGAGGAAGTTCTAAGGTAGAGACTCTTTGCAGGAAGTAGGCCAGTGAAGGAGTGCTTTTGAAGTTTAGGAGAACCCTGACTGCTTCCTGTCTTACAGGAGCTGCAGAATTTCCTCTGCCACGAGTCATTGCTGCCATGCTTTCTTGGTGCAGCTCGCACCTCCCTTAAGCTTCTAGTATCAGGTATTTGGTCACAGAGATGAGTAACTGATACAGAAGGTGCTTCCAGTTGTTTCTTTTGAATGGTCTGCTTATCTTTCCACCTTTTTGGGGGGGGGGTTCTCTGTGTAGCCCTGGTTGTCCTGGAACTCCCTCTGTAGACCAAGATGGCCTCAAACTCAGAAATCCACCTGCCTCTGCCTCTCAAGTGCTGGGATTAAAGGCATGTGCCACTAATGCCTGGCCATCTTTCCACTTTTGATCGACTGGATGTAGCCGCTCAACCTCAAACCATGAAACAAAGAAACCTTTTTTTTTTCTTCATAAATTATCCAACCTCAGGTACTCTGTTATAGCAAACAGGAACTGGGGTAAGATGCCAACTCAGGGGCTAGAGAGATGGTCCCCCTGTAAAGTGCTGGCTGTGGAAAAATGAGGTCCTAAGTTCAGACCCTGTGGATTTGTTTAGGAACTTGTCCAAGGGACCTTTGGGACTCTCTCACCTGCCTTCCCTAGCACCCCCCCAGAACCCCACCCACACAGCATAGTGGTATTTTCACACGGCTCAAGTCTGAAGGAGCTGGCAAAATTTAGATTCACAGCTGTTAATCTGACCCCATTTGTTCTCCCAAGCTGGAGAGAGGCGGAGAAATCCGAGAAGTAAAGATTTTGTCAGGGAACTCACCCAGTGTGCCTTTCACGGAGAAGGGCTATCTTAACCAGGAACCCACGTCATCCACAGGTGACAGGTCTGTCGAGTCTGAAATATTTATATGGCTCAGTATCTAGAGTCAGCCTTGACGATGGAAATGCAGAGCAGCTCAGAACTCTTACACAGCCCCATGGAGTGGGCATATCTTACAAGCATCTGGTAAGAATTGAAGAAGAAGGCAAAGGATCCTGGGTAGATTGCCTGGAATTGTTTCTCTCTCTCTCTCTCTCTCTCTCTCTCTCTCTCTCTCTCTCTCACACACACACACACACACACACACACACATTTGGAGAAAAGCCTCAAGATTAAACTTAGAAGATATCCTGCTAAACTTATTATGTACATAGTACCTGAACTGTATTCAAGTACAGGGAGTAGGCCATAGAATTTTTAGAGGAATCACTTCTAATTTCCTTGATCCAAGAGGTTCCATCCCGTCGAAGCTTCTCTTCCACTTGAAACAGTGTTCTTTGGTGTGAGTCCATACAAACAGAGTAAGCACTCGCAATTGTTCAAAGTTTATGTGTAAGGCATCCGAAGTGTGCAGGCCACTACATTAGGCAGGTAAAAGACAGGAGAAGCCCTCTGGAAATCAGTCTAGCGGTTCCCCAGAAAAATGGACATAGTACTACCAGTAGATCCAGCAATACCACTCCTGGGCATATATATATACCCAGAAGATGTTCCAACTTGTAATAAGGATACATGCTCCACTATGTTCATAGTAGCCTTATTTATAATAACCAGAAGCTGGAAAGAATCCAGATGTCCCTCAACAGAGGAATGGATATAGAAAATGTGGTACATTTACACAATGGAGTACTACTCAGCTATTAAAAACAATGAATTTATGAAATTCTTAGGCAAACGGATGGATCTGGAGGATATCATCTTGAGTGAGGTAACCCAATCACAAAAGAACACACATGATATACACTCACTGATAAGTGGATATTAGCCCAGAAACTCAGAATACCCAAGATACAATTTGCAAAACACATGAAATGCAAGAAGGAAGACTAAAGTGTGGATACTTCGATTGTTCTTAAAAGGGGGAACAAAATACCCATGGAAGGAGTTACAGAGACAAAGTTTGGAGCAGAGACTGAAGGAAGGACCATCCAGAGACTGCCCCACCTGAGGATCCACCCCATAAACAACCACCAAACCCAGTCACTATTGCAGATGCCAACAAGATTTTGCTGATAGGAGCCTGATATAGCTGTCTCCTGAGAGGCTCTGCCAGTGCCTGGCAAATACAGAAGTGGATGCTCACAGTCATCCATTGTACTGAGCACAGGGTCCCCAATGAAGGAGCTAGAGAAAGTACCCAAAGAGCTGAAAGGGTTTGCAGCCCCAAAGGAGGAACAACAATATGAACTAACCAGTAACCCTAGAGCTCCCTGGGACTAAACCACCAATCAAAGAAAACACATGGTAGCACTTGTGGCTCTAGCTGTATATGTAGCAGAGGATGGCCTAGTCGGCCATCTATGGAAGAAGAGGCCCTTGGTCTTTTGAAGATTCTATGCCCCAGTATAGGGGAATGCCTGGGCCAGAAAGCAGGAGTGGGTGGGTTGGGGAGTAGAGGAAGGGGGAGGGGATAGGGGATTTTCAGAGAGGAAACTAGGAAAGGGGATAACATTTGAATTGTAAATGAAGAAAATGTCTAAAAACAAAATTAAAAACAAAAAACCAAACACAAACAAAAAGACAGGAGAAGCAAGCATCACAATGCTAAGAGCAGTACCACGGAGCGTCTTGTACAACAATGTATTAATGGGCTTGGAACACAGACTTAGAGAGATAAGTCATCTCACTATTTGCTTGTAAATGAGCCAGAGAAGGAAGAGCAACAGGCCCCAGTAAGGCTCTGTCTACAGGACCTTGCCTCCCTGGCGCTTGCTCTCTCTCTCTCTCTCTCTCTCTCTCTCTCTCTTTCTTCTCCTCCTCCTCCTCCTCTTACTTCTCCTCCTTCTTCTTCCTCTGTTTCTTCTCTATCTGCTCTCCAGTTTATGCCTAATAGTAACCTGTGCCCCAGTACCCATGTAGGATGAAAGAGCCTAAATCCACCACCCTGAGAGTCTAGATGCCATCAGTGTTGGCCAGCAGGGAGGAGGAACCCTCCCTGGGCCAGTGTTCCCGTGAGGATGAGGGATAAGCAGAAGGGAAAATAATTTTGATTCTCTAGGGAGTTTGTTTGGTATTTTGGTGTTTTGAAACAGGGTCCCATATAGTGTTGGCTGACCTTAAAGTTGCTATGTAGCTGAGGTTGATCTCAAATTCCTGATCCTCCTGAGTGCTGGGATTACAGGCATGCACCACCATGTCTGACTTAGAGGTATCTGAGTGCTCATATGGCTTTGCTGAACTCTCTCACCTGTTACCCTTTTGCTCAGGTGTGAGGCCAGGCTGCAAACCTCTTCTACTGGCCCTGAGTCCTGAGCATCCTTGAGAGATCCTGGACGGTGGGTCCCTGGATTCATGCATTCTCATACTCCACAGGTCTCCCCAGGTGACGTCTTCCTACATGACGCCCTTACCAACCTCTCTGCTGAGTTGTTTCTTCGATGGTATTTTTGAGAGTGATCTGGGGAGGCTTTGCCTGGTGGTGCAACCCCCATAAGTGCCTACATTAAACATACAATCTCAGGGAGGGGTTTATACATATATTTCTTTTGAATTTTTTACTTTTAATTTTATGTATGAGTATTTTGCCTGTGCATATGTCTGTGTGCCACATGCACGCCTAGTGCCCACAGAACCCAAAAGAGGACTGAAGTTACAGGTAGTTGTGAGCTGCCGTGTGGGTGTTGGAAATTGAACCTGAGTCCTTTGGAAGAAAGGCCATGCTTGTAACCACTGAACAGCCTCTCCAGCTCTTGCAGTTATACACAATGGAGGCTCCTTAACCTTTAAAGCTGGCTCAAGTGTCTCCTTTCCTTAGCCCTATCACCACCACTCTCCCTGCTTCCTCGGTGGCCTCACAGCAGGGTTTCCAGAGAAATCTGCAGGGAGCATCCTGTCCGGCTGAGAACCAGCCTAGCTGCGCTCCTTGTCCTCCTCCACCTGCCTGCCTGCCTGTGAGTACAGAAATGCATTTGGAGGAGTGTTGAATGCCAAAGAGTGGTGTCTGTTGGGGGCAACACATGGGTCGTACAGCACACACATGATCGCCATTCAAAACCCCCACGTGTTACAAGCAGCAGCTCATTCAGTCCTCACACAGTCCTCAGGAGGTGGTCCTACTCCTGCACCAAGTCAGTAAGTGACTCATTCAAGATCAGAGACAGAAGTAGGATCCCTCAGCACTTCTGCTTGCTTCCTTCCTTCCTGAGCAGCCAGGCTCAGCAGAGAGATGATGCCCGCTGATCTAGCTAGCTTCCACGGACACCTGAAACGAGGTGATGAACCTGAACTGGAGCTGAGGCTGAGGCTGGCTTAAGTCCCAGAGTTGGGTGGACTCAAGTTTATCCCATGCTTGGTCTCCCAGCAGGCCTTGGAACCTGGGGTGAAAACACAGCGCCCAGCTACTACCACAGGCCAAGTTGTGAGGTTAGCAGAAGCTCCTGCTCCCGTATCTTCTCCTAGTTTGCACCCTTTTGAAGTTTGACTGTGATGTGAATGTCTCCATCATTTGTCAACTCACTCGACCAACGTGCAATGGACACCTGCCGCACCAGATTTTGTCCTCAGCCCTCGAGAGACAAATCGCTAAGGCGGTACAATATAATGAAACAGTGACTGAATATCCCTGGATGGAGATAACGTGCTGGAGAATCAGCCGGTGGCACACACAAGCATGTTGGCTAAGGGAGAGCTCCAAATAATTACAAGGAAACAGCAGAGAGGTGAGCTGATTTGAAGAAGCACATAGAGAACAAAGCCATGGGATGGGGAGGGGGGGTATGGCAGTCAGTGCTCTGCAGTCTGCGTTTGCTGTAGGAAAGCTCAAACTACCACATCCCACTTACCACGACCCCCTACATGAATGTATATACCTCCTCCCACACACACAGTAGCCTCACCTCTGTAAGTTTCTCCCAGTGCTCCAGTCATGTCTGTAACACATTGGCCCTAGGGATACACGGAAGATGCAAACCTTAGCCAATAAGGACAATGATCTTTGTCTTTTTGGATTTCCCCCAGGTCACCAATGCCTCAATAATGCTGGACACCTAGAAGCCCCAATCAACAAACACTGACTGAGCTGTTGAAAGAGCAAATGGAGCCATAGCATTAGGCCCTGGCCTCGTTACTATACTTTAAGAACAAAAACTCTTTGGCCACCCAGAATAAAGGTCAAGATGCCCAGTTTTTTTTTAAAAATGAGCCTTGTTAAATACTTCAGCCCAGCAACACTCAGAGAACAGTGAGATGTTCTTGTTCCTCCAGGGTTCCCATAATGCCTTGGGGCAAGGCAACAATACTCAAAGGTGAAGCTGGCTAAAGAGATGAAGAAGCGGGCCAGAGCCCACAGCGAGCGCTGCTGTACCCCTGTTAGGGCAACTCTTAGATTTGTGGTTACAAGAATAAAACATGGATTTTACAAACTATTGTACCGAAAAAACTAAAATGCCAACGATGAACTTGGCATAAGTTTGAACTTGGAGTGAAAGGGTCCATGCAGAATAAATGGCCCAGCTCCGAGAGTGGGCAGTCGGTTTGAAGTAATTCGAGAGACTGCTAGAGAGCTTCAGCAGGGACAGCAGCATTGTCTTGGGGTTTCAGTAGAGGTGTGTTGGATGGAAAACAAACACTAGCTGCGTGCGGTGCTAAACTGCCTTGGACGGAGATTCGTCTCATGTGTAGCGCTCATGCTGTCCTCACGGAGAAATAAAAGCAAGCGAATGAATAACAGCAGCAGCCAAACACAAGTGAGTGATGGAGAAAAAAAGAGGAAGCGAGCTTGTTTGGTCACCGCAGAGGTAGGAGTGAGACACAGCTGTGGGATCCAGGAATCCTGAGAAGGTGGCCAGAGACCATCCGTCTAAGGTCATCTCAGAAGGGAGCCTTTTGACAATAAGATCCTCAAATTTAGACCAGTGAGGGGTCTCATCAGTAGAAAGAGACCTTGCCGCATGGAGCTGTCTTGGGCATCCTCAGCCACTGTAGAACCAGGTAGCTTCTAAAGCTTCAGGAAGCTCTAAAGGAGCAGGCATACTCACCCCTGAGAAAAGCCTAGAAGAGGAAAACTGGGGAACCCCACGGGTGTCCTACAATCAGGGTGAGAGAAACATAGACGATACCTGGGCCATTCTGGGGATTGCATGGAAACTGGGATATCTTGGTAGGGACTGTGGGGGAAGGAGGCTGAACCTACAGCAAGCATGCCCACCTACTTAAGACCAGAAGCCCCTTCTCACCCCGATGGCTAAGGTATGACATAGTCCCACCGCCACCATTAGGGTGTGGCCAACAGAGGCATTGCAGAACTAACCTGAACAGCCAGGTTTGCCTGAATTCAATCATCTTGGCTTTTGTTACCACCTGCACAGAGTTTCAAAGGAGAGAATAAGTTGTGATTTTTTAGTATTGTATATCTAATATTTAACATGGAAATTCAACATAAATGTATTGACTCTTTCCTGATTAGAGTCTGGTGACAGGTGTATCAGCTTTCACCTGGGCATCATGATGAACTCAGAACCAGAGTTGGGAAGGAAGATCAGGAGTTCAAGACCAGCCTCAGCTATGTAGTAAGCTTAAGGCTAGCCTAACTACATGGAACTCTCTTATAAACAAACAAGAAACAAAAAGATCCAGCCTCCAGCATCTGTTGAACTATTGTAAGATGGACAAGTATTCCTCAGGTTGAAGATGGCGCCCATTTTCAGTGCCAGGCACTACGTTGAAGTGTCCAGAAAGAAAGAACAATAAGCTGTATAAGGGGCAACCTTGTGGAACTGCTGACATCTGGTTCCCGGTTTAAGAGGTGGCAGGAGCTCCTGAGATGGGGAGAAACGTGCTGGGCTGAGGCAAGAGTAGCAAGTTCAAAGGCATGAAGCCCCAGCTCAGTGGGAAAGCAGCGTGTGGTGCTGTGTGCCTGGAGCAAACTGTGGGAATGAGAGAGAGGTGTTTTATGTTCCACTTACTCGGCCAAGAGTCAGAACCCAAGATGAGATGAGCTGCCTGAGTCCCATGGTGTTTCAGCAACACCCAGTATCTTTCCCTGTGTGTGAATGAGTTCAGACTGAGGGCTGGCCAGGGAACTAACACCTCCTCCCTCTCACGTGGGGTTGTAGAGAGGAGCCAGCTGCGGGGAGTCGCTTGGAGAAAAGGCGTGCTTCCTGGGCCAAGAAACCTCAGGAAGACGCCAAACAGGGGCGGGCAGGGCTGCGCAACCAGCAGGAGAGTCCATGGGCTCTTTCCAGCCGACCCTGAGACGCCGAGCTTCTGCCAGAGCTGGCCCGATCTCTGCAGTTGCAAAGCCAGCTCTCAGGGTTTCAGCACTGTGAGACCTTGACTGCTCGCTCTCCTCCCTGTCCCGGCCCCCCACCCTCCTCCATGCATGCACGGGGATGAACTATCAGCATGTTCTTTCTCTCCCACGTTCAACCTAATCACTTCGCTATGGAGTCTTTCCCAAGCCTTCCTACTGTGCCCTGATTGAGAACAGGCCTGAACTGTCCAGCCCTTCTAAAAAGCTTAACCAATTCCTCTCTAGATCCTAGTTTCTGAAGCAGCTAAGTGACTCTCCTCAGAGAATGTAATTCCAAATGTCCGGTCTGTGTGCTATGTTCTAAAGGTATGATAAGGTCGTACCCAGGAACACAGGGAGAAGGTCAGCTCAGAGGAGAAGTACAGAGGGGCGGGAGGAAGTCAGGTCACCTTTGTATCATGGGCCGTGGTGAAGAGGTTGGGGTTGCCTTCCTAAGGAATGGGATGCCCTTTGAATTTACTATGAGCATAGACTACATAGCCTTGAAATAGCAGTTGGTGTGGTCACACCCTTTGTATGTGTACAAGTTCTCTCTGGGTTAATAGACACATGTGTGGGCACACATGCATTTGTGCACACATGGGTATACTTCTCATTGACTTTTTGTTTGTTTGTTTGTTTGTTTTGTTTTTCGAGACAGGGTTTCTCTGTCTAGCCCTGGCTGTCCTGGAACTCACTCTGTAGACCAGGCTGGCCTCGAACTCAGAAATCTGCCTGCCTCTGCCTCCCGAGTGCTGGGATTAAAGGCGTGTGCCACCACACCCGGCCTCATTGACTTCCTAATTATTATTTTGATGTAGGGTCTTTCTCCGAACCTGCAGCTCACTGATTCAGCTGGACTGGCTGGTTGACCATCAATCAAGTCCAGCCCTGGGATTACAGGCGTATGCTGCCCTGTCCAGCTCTTCATATGGGTACTGGGAATCTGAACTCGGGTCCTTATACTTGTGTAGCACACACTTTATCAACTAAGCCGTAGCCCCAACCCCTCGGTAATGTCTTTAAGACCGGCAGGGAATTGAGGAAGAACTCTATGAAAGGAAGGCTATTTTCTCTGTGTGAAATAGTATGCCCAGGGTAGCTAGAGTTACACTGTTAGGTGGACCCAAAGCAAGGAAAGTAAGGACAAGCCTGAACCAAAGAGTCACATCAGGAAACACTGGCACCCGTGTCTTCTTTTCACATGCCAGGGAGTGGCTGGCAGAAGATGGCAGAGCCCAGGTCGGGGGGGAAGAAGGGTGAGCTGCAGCCGGGTCGCACACCAGTGATGCCATACAGCTGCCCATCCTCCAAACACAACTGCAGCTGCTGCCATCTGATGCTTCTTTCTAGAGCACACACCCATTTCTCTCAAGGCCAACCTGGACCTGAGTCCTTGTAGGGAAGGGAACTCTGGGAAATGTGTAACTTAGACTGGGAGATGCAGTAGGAGCTCCCACAGCGTAGGAAGCCAGAGTTGAGCCACAGTTTTTGATTCTGGTTGTTTTTCCCACGATAAAGGCTCTTAGATAAACCTCTCAGCGCTGCCTTTCTGAGGAAGGGCAGCATAGGGTGTTTGCTTCTTTCCTTTCTCTGACTCTTTTACATGACAAGTGTATTTATTGCCTTCTGTTTTTCATGCTCGTATCTCCACACTTAAATTCTTTAACAGCTGCATCACTAGAGTGCTTTGAATGTTATGGGGAGTGACCACCCACTTTCTGGACTGCAGGCCAGCTACACAGGAGCAAACTCAAGCCTGGTACTGCAAATGTGGCCAAGAGCCCGTGCCTGGGGAGCGCATAGGCCCCCATGGTGAGCCTCTCATTATTGTCTGCTACATGCCCTAGCATCCGACTGATTCTACATACGTATCCCTGTACCCAAAGATCAACGCAGCTCTCTGTTCTCATCCGGGAAATGTTTCTGTGCTGTGCACAGTGGTTAATGGGGAGATTCACCACGAGTCAAAGTGTAGACAACAAGTAGTCATGGAGTGTTCAGCCACAAGGCAGCGCCTCAAGGCTCAGAGAACACTGAAGAAGGGTGATGGGAGGATTGTAAGAGCTAGAGAGGTCTGGAAGGGCTGTAGCTGATCAGTGTCTTCTGAACATGACTAGGCCGCACTATACTCGGGAACTAAAGAGCAGCTCTAGCTGACTGCACAAAACCTGCACAAGATCAAGCCAGTTAGCATTCCAGCTCTGGCCTCTGGGACCTAGGGAGTCCTCTCTTAAGAAACTATAATGTGGGCTGGAGAGATGGCTCAGTGGTTAAGAGCACTGACTGTTCTTCTAGAGGTCCTGAGTTCAATTCCCAGCAACCACCTGGTGGCTCACAATCATCTGTAATGGGATCCAATGCCTTTGCCTTTTTCTTTTATATCTGAAGTATATATATATATATATATATATATATATATATATATATATATATATTATATATATATATATATATATATATATATATATATATATATATATATATATATATATATATATATATGAAATAAATCTAGCCGGGCATGGTGGCGCACGCCTTTAATCCCAGCACTTGGGAGGCAGAGGCAGAGGCAGGCGGATTTCTGAGTTCGAGGCCAGCCTGGTCTACAGAGTGAGTTCCAGGACAGCCAGGGCTACACAGAGAAACCCTGTCTCGAAAAACCAAAAAAAAAAAAAAAAAAAAAAGAAATCTGAAAGAGAGAGAGAAACCATAGTCATTGATACTGATTTTAGATTATAGGTGACTAAAAGTTTCCTAATTGATTTATGAAGCTGAACTAATTAGAATGCTCACACTGAATTTAGAAAACAAAACCAGATTATAAATAGCTACATTTAGGAATACAGTTGTGAAATTCCTTACTGAGTGTTAGCAAATAGACACAGCCATGTGTTAAGTCCAAGACACTGACAGTGTTCACTGTATTTTAGTGATTTTAATCTGGTTGTAGCCTTTAGTCCCTGGCAAAGGCAGGCAGGTCTCTATGAGTGTCAACCTAGTCTATAGACCAAGTTCTAGGACAGTCAGGACTACATAGAGAAATTCTTGTCTTTTTTTTTTTTTTTTTTTTTAAAGATTTATTTATTTTATGTATGTGAGTTCACTGTAGCTGTACAGATGGTTGTGAGCCTTCATGTGGCTGTTGGGGATTGAATTTTTAGGACCTCTGCTTGCTCCAGTCAGCCCCACACACTCTGGTTGGCCCTGCTCACTCAGTCCCTTCTTGCTCTGGCCCAAAGATTTATTTATTATTATACATAAGTACACTGTAGCTGACTTCTGACACACCAGAAGAGGGCGTCAGATCTCATTACGGGTGGTTGTGAGCCACTATGTGGTTGCTGGAATTGAACTCAGGACCTTTGGAAGAGCAGTCGGTGTTCTTACCTGCTGAGCCATCTCGCTAGCCCAAGAAACTCTGTTTTGAAAAAACAAAAAAACAAACAAACAAAACAAAAAACAAAAAACAACCCCCCCAAAACAAACAAACAAAAAAACCCCCAAAACAAAAAAATGTGGTTCTAAAGCAGAAACTATCACAGGATACTAAATTCATTATAATAAAAACTCAAAACCATACAATAAAAATGTTTAGTGCTGCCGGGCATGGTGGCGCACACCTTTTCAATAACCTCTCTCAATTAAAGTGATGAATACAGGGGCTGGAGAGATGGCTCAGTGGTTAAGAGCAATGGATGCTCTTGTAGAAGGCCCAGGTTCAGTTCCTATGCATGGCAATTTACAACTACCTGTAACTCTAGTTCCAGGAGTCTGACTCCCTCTCTAGGCCCCAGGCACCCACATGGTACACACATATAAATGAACAAAATACTTATACACATAAAACAGAACTAAAATATTTTCAAATGAATTGCATTGTTAAAAAAATCAAGAATGCAGTTCTAGAGCACCAATGTGGTGGTGCAATGTTTGTGCAACACACAAGTGTCTCTTCCATTCTAAGAGCTTTGGACTTTTGCTGGACCTCATAGCCAGAGTTAATAATACACCTTCAGGTCTCTTAAGATTTAAGATTGCGCCAGGCGTGGTGGCACATGCCTTTAATCCCAGCACTTGGGAGGCAAAGGCAGGCAGATTTCTGAGTTCGAGGCCAGCCTGGTCTACAGAGTGAGTTCCAGGACAGTCAGGGCTATACAGAGAAACTCTGTCTCAAAAAAACAAAAACAACCCCCCCCCCAAAACCTATTAGTTTAACCTGCCTTTAATAAAACAATGTAACAGTTGACTTTCCTAGCTTTGAATTTCCCATTTACAATGTCAGCAAATGCATAGCTGGAATCTTAAGTTATATACTCTTATATGCCCTTGACCCAGAATAGTGTGGGGTGTGTGTGTGTGTGTGTGTGTGTGTGTGTGTGTGTGTGTTATGGTAACAAATACTGGAGACAGCAAATAGGTTGAAAGCAACCTATTAACTTTCTTTCTTTTTTTTTAGATCTAATTTTTATTTATATGAGTACACTGTAGCTGTCTTCAGACACACCAGAAGAGTACATTGAACCCTATTACAGGTGGTTGTGAACCACCATGTGGCTGCTGGGAATTGAACTCAGGACGTCTGGAAGAGCAGTCAGTGCTCTTAACCACTGAGCCATCTCTCCAGCAACCTATATTAACTTTCTAAGGTGAATATCTGCTGTACATGTTGAAGACAATACATGAATATTATTTGTAAGTACACTGTAGCTGTCTTCGGATGCTCCAGAAGAGGGCATCAGATCTTATTACGGATGGTTGTGAGCCACCATGTGGTTGCTGGGATTTGAACTCGGGACCTTCGGGAAGAGCAGTCGGTGCTCTTACCCGCTGAGCCATCTCACCAGCCCCAATACATGAATATTGCTTGACTGTAAACATTTGTTTGTTAGCTGGGTCAGTTGGAGTCAATGACTTAATCCCTAGTTCCTTCCCCATGTGATACTTTCTGTGTTCAAAAAATACTGAGCAAAAGCCCCTTGTTAGGGACACAGACATAGAACAGAGAGACACAGGCACAGGGACCGATTCACAAGACAGCATTCAGGCAGGCACAGATTCAAACTCACACAGCACACAGACAGGAAATGGCAGAAGATATAGTGAGAGTAGAGAGAATTCAAATCTAGGCTTGTTCTTCATTAAATTACTCCAAAGGGAAGTGTTTTGGGGTGCTCTGAGGTTATCATTTGATAACTTGGAGGTGGAGATATAGTCCTTACTAAGCCAGGAACCTTACTATGGACACAGCCGCATAGTTAGCTAAATAAACACTTAGAGGAACTCCATGGGTTAAGAGTACTTAACTTTCTATCTTGCAAATATTTCCCAGAAACTTATTTACTTCATTGGTGATTTCTTGGCAAATAATTGCAATAGTTTCATAACTGGAGGGATTATAGTACAGATATTGATGTATATGTACAGAATATTGATATATACAATATTCAAAAGATGTCTCACAAAATAAAAAATAGCAGTAAAAATACTGGTGGAGAATATGAGTGGAGGAGACTTTAGAGCTAGCTCAATGGTTAGAGGCTCCCGACTCCTTGATGCTGGGTTATAACCTGAACGGTAAAATAAACACTGTAGTCCCTGGGCTGTTTTCTGTCCTGGTGTTTATCACAGCAGCAGAAGCAAAGTTAGACAGGAGCGTTAGCCTTGGGGTTAGTGAAAGCTACAAGTCACCAAAAGGAATGACCTAATCGTCACAAGGATGCTACGTCACACACAAGGATGTTATGTCACACAGTGACTGGCTATTTAGAGGTTAAGATAGTCCAAGTAAAACTGAATCGGATCTGCAACATTCTAGCTCTCTAGGTACAGTCAATTAGCCTTGTAGAATGCTTAATATAGATGTGGCTTCCCCCCCCCCCCCAGCATTAACCATCACCACAATCCAGGGCAACTGTTAAATATCTCTTTTCCTGCCCACGACATTTATTTACTTACTTTTTAGGGGTGGTGGCAGTCACGCATGTGGAGGTCAGAGAACAAAAGTTGGTTCTCTCCTTCCACCATGTAGGTCCTGAGGATGGGTTTGGTAGAACGCTCCTTTATCCACTCAGCCATTCTGTCTGCCTTGATCCATCTTTTTGTCTTTGCATCTCCTGTAGTGAGAATTTTGGTTTCTTGAGAAACCCAGTTATGTTCTGTGTCTATGTTTTTGTTTTAATCCCAGGTCTGGGATACGGGGCTGCTTCAGACTGTCCACAGCAGCTGACTATGACTGCCCTTGTCCTCCGGCAGGGGCATGAGTCTGCCAGCTGAAGATAGCTTCCCTTTGGAATTCTGGGGACTCTTGAGAGGGTATAAAAACACCAGAGGCCTGAGAGGCTGCTGTAGCTCTCGCTGCCCCTGTTGTTGGCTTTGGGTGGTTTCTAGATTGCTGGTTGCTGCTTTTGCTGGCGTGCTGGTTGGAGATATCCTGATGACTTGCCCCAAGGAACTGAACACCCCTAAATCAGCAGGAAGCAGTCTAATGAGATGGATGCCTCCTTTTTCCTCTAACCTTCTTCCTCACCTACCTAGGTTGGGGGGTTCGAAGGGATTGGGGTGGAGAAGGGTGACAGATTAAAAAGAACCCAATAAAGTAGCCAAAAAGTACTGTTAGAACCTCCACAAACATTTTCTGCAGTCTTGGGAAGGGAGGTCCTGGAACATGCTAGGCAAGAGTGTTAATAATCAGCTCTCAGCCCTCCTCTGTATTGTTACCATTCACTCTTAGACAGGGTTTCACCAAGCTGCCCATGCTGGCCTTGACCTTAACCTATAGCCAAGGCAGGCCTTGAGTTTTCTATCCTCCTGCTTCAGCCTCTGGCATACCTAGGACTATATAGGCCAGGGCAGTCTCTGCTTCTACAGACATTTTTCATTGCTACCTGTATGCAGGGTACCTCCCCAGGGATGGAGTTTGTTAAGTCCAGTAGGAAAGGTAGGCACCGATCAAGTCTTACCTGAGCATGTAATTAAACTGTAAGTGCCATGAAGCAACCGTGGGGGCTATGCTGGTGAAGGCTGGGCTGGGCTTCTCAGCCCTGATCAGAGTTTCCAGGCTTTTGCTGCCTCAGGACCAAAAGTTCAGAGCTAGAGTTAAGACCTCGGACAAAGTCTCATTACAGATGAAAGTCCACACTCAGGAGTGGGAACAGGTTGCTCAGACACCCTTCCTCAGAAAGGAAAAATAAAATTGAGGTTTTCTTTCTTTTCTTTTTTCTTTTTTTCTTTTTCCTTTCCTTCTCCCTTCTCCCTGCTTCCTCCTTTTCTCTCTTCTCACTCTTTCTTTCTCTTTTCTTTTCTTTCAACAGAAGAAGTATACAGCTTGTAAGTAGAAAGTAGTTTGGAAATACAAAGTTTTAAAAGTCACCTGTAACCCTACCTCCCTAAGATTCTGAAGCAACTCTGTGACTTTTAAGTGCCTGTTCACACAAACACGAAGGAGTCTGTAATTAGTCACTGCTGAATAGGCAAGGGTCTGGGAAGGGAATGAAGGGAAGGGAATGGAGGCAAAGATAGGGACATTAGATAACAGGCTGAGTCCAATGTCTAAAGGATCAGCTCATAGGATGAGCCTGGGAGAAAATTACCAACCAAAGTGACTACAAATCCTACTGCTAAACAAACTCGGACTTCCCTCAATGAATGCAGTCAGAAAGAAACCTCTGAGAAATGCTTCGGCTGTGGAGAAGGAAGGTCTGGCCCTGGGATCTCTCCCTTAGAGACGGCTTTGATGATTTGGTAAGCCATTAGTAATGGCCCAACGTGATTTTCACCTCAGTTTCTTACTTGTAATTTTGTATATCCAATGTAAACCACAACCAGGCTGTAAGCAATGCTCCTCAGTGTGTCTAGGATAGATGATGCCATTTAAGCCATGTTAGCCCCCCTCCAACCCAACCTACAGCAGCCTGATTTTTATAAATAAAACAACAAAATTAAACAAATACAAGCCCAGTTGTTTTTAGGTTCAACAAAAAATGATCAGATATTTTTTCTTTATATGGATTGCTAAGACACTATCAATCTTAGAATGATCCACTGCTGCTTCTAACAATCACAGAACATGTTTCTCAACACCAATGTTTAGGAGCATGTCTTGGGATTTTTACATGGTCAGATGACCATTTGACTGGCAGTTTGGTTATTTGTAACTATTGGTCTGTTTGGGCCTGCTTCTTTCTCTCGTGTCTTAGGTCCTCCCCCCCCCCCCACCATTCTGGCATGTATGGCCATAATTTGATATCATTGCGGATATTTTTTTCCTCCTATGGTTATTGCTTTTTATTGAGAGACTCAGCAAGCTACTTACTGACCCGTCCGTCCTTCAGTTATCACACACAGGACTTCCAAGGTTGTTCCTCTTCCTGGAGAAGTACTTATCCAGTGCATTTAAATGTTGGGTCTTCTTGTCCCACATAATGGTACACCTGTCATCTTCACACTTGGGAAATGGAGCCAGAAGGATTATAAGTCTGATACCACTCTGTGGGACAGAGACCACATCTCTAAGCTGAGGGAGGGATGAGAAAGGGAAGGGGTAGGGAGAGGGGAGGGAGATGGGATGGAAGGAGAGGGAGAGAGACTTCACCACGGAGAACACTGATGTCCACTGGATCTTAGCTATTTGGGGTTCAGATCTGCTAATTCTCTCTGGAAGCTTCTAGATTGTTCTTTGATTCTGTGTGTGCTCAGAGGCAGAGGACAACCTCAGCTATCACTCCCTGGACCCAGAATGGCAGCAGCACGCTGTATGGCCCAGAAAGCAGCTAGTGTCATTATGTCCTGGACGGTCAGGGAAGGATCAAGGATGGAGACTGGGTCATTCTAAGTTTGCTCCAATTTGAAAACTATGTCCAGCACTTCCAGATCTGCCCTTGGCCTCCTCCCCAGCACAGCACCTACTGAATGGGGCCTGGCTGCAAATCAGCAGTGCCTGGCCTTTCCTGCCTCTTACGACTTGGCCTTCTGGTGTGGCTGCTGTTTATAAAGGGGTTAAAAATCTCACCCTAACCTGTCCCTAAATCTATCATGATCACTTCCTGACACCTGGGGAGACCAGCTCCTCTGTTCCCTTCAAGACTCTACATCTCTCACTGGTTCAGATTAACCCCCTCATCCCCAGCTTCAGTTCTTATGTGCTGACAAGAATTCCTGTGAGGGTGTTAAATTTAACTCCTTACTAGTCAGCTGGCCTCCATTGGGTGGTGGTATTATGGTTTTAATGTCAATTTACCACAGATGAGTTTCATCTGAGAAGGGCGGCTCACCTGAAGAACAATCCTCGTTGCATTAATGGAACCTCCTGGACAGGCCCAGCTTCTTGAAAAAGGCGGCATTTAAGACGAAAAGAGGAAGGTTGCTGGTCTCTTGCTTGCTTGGCCTGGTCCTCCTCTCGACTCCCGTGCTGCTGCTGCTGCTGCTAACTCCTCACTGATATCAGATCTAGCCTCACCAAGTTTCTATCACAGGCTAAGCACCAGCATCCTTCCAGGGAGCTTTCAGATTTAGGGCACCAGATTAGGATTGCTGAGGTGCCACACCTTGTGGACAGAGACTACTGGGTTGTTTTCCTCTCTAGTGAGCTGTGACTCTAACTACTGAGGCACCCAGCCTCAAGGACAGAGCAACTAACGTAAGCTGATTTAATAAATTCACACACACATGTAGTTTATATGTATTAACTATTGTATATATAATAAATTAATATATATGCTTTTTTTTCAATCTCATTGGCTTTTTAAAAAAATTACTTTTATTTTTTTCCAGTCCAGTTGTTGCCTGTCTCCAAGAGGATGCCCTATCCCCACCCCACCAGCCCTCCCCACTCCCTGGGGCTTCAAATCTCTTGAGGGTTAGGAGTCTTCTTCTACTGAGGCCAGACCCAGCGGTCCTCTGCTGTGTGTCGGGGGCTCTGTTTTTTAAGAACCTTAATACTTTTGACTTTGAATTGAATTCCAGCCCAAGAAAGAGGCACATGACGACAGAACTACATCCAGGAGAGCTTTTATTTGTACGGAACAGTTTTAAAAATACAGAATAAAATAGCTTTTCTCTACTGTTATTCACAACATCTGGTCCAAATATTACATAGTTTTAAAATACTTAAACGTTTAATGAAGCCATGTTAGAAAAAACAATATGAAAATTCTTTTTAAAAACTCCATAAAAGAATTACACATCTCAAAAAACAACCCCACCCCAAATACCCTCAGTATGCAAAATAAAAATTAAACACAAACAAAACCCCAGAAAGATATATAGGCAAAGTCAGTCACAAAACTCAAATAAAAGAGAGGCATCTCTACTGTCTTAAGGACAGTCAGAAATTTTTTAATGTGTCAAATAAAAGTTGTTAGGAACAGACAGAAAAGGATTCACTGGACTGTCAGATGGCAGCAGACAACAACGTCGGTTATGAGTGTTTAAACACTGGAAACACACAGCAACCCGAGAACGCTGGGTATCAGAGTGGTAACCTGGCAGACAGCATCCTGGAAGGATGAGGAGGTCTGGGAGGCTGCTGAAGGGAAGCCCAGCACACGTGTGTTCTATGGATGAGAGCTGAATGCTGCCATATACGGGGCCTTCTCGAACTACTGGGGCTCTGAAGGATGGAAAGTGGAAGATGTCTTATCTGTGTCCAAATCTTAATGGGATAGATAAAGACACAGCTCCCTGGAGGCCAGAGCTTGGTAAAAGCTGGGGTCCAGGAGTTGTGCATGGACCCAACATGCACTGGGCATGCTCAGGTATGCACAACTAGTGTCCAGCAACAGCTAGGTAATTAGGCCCCTCCTGTCACACCATGCCAGGCCTGCTACTGGCAGCCAAACGTCTGTTCCAAGTACAGCCACCTGCAGGCTACTGCTGCTTTTGTATGAAGATGGGTTCTGGACTGAGGCCTCATCTCTGTGGAGCTGGTATGACTGAAGATTAAACTCACCAACTCTAAGTTACTAGTATCAGTGTCTCAGCAGGGGCATGAATGAAAGAATTAACAGCTTAGATCATGATCATAAAATATACACATGGGTAAATAAAGTATACACACATACTAGAGGTTCATCAATGGAGAAATTCTATCAGCACATGACATTGTCATGAAAATTATATCATTCCCTCCCTGGAAAACTGTGACTATTATCCTGGGCAGAAATGTTATTTTACTATATGGAAATACTGTTGATATTCATGCATAAATCAAGTTGTCATCATGAAAGTCAGTATTCTACAGTATAAAGTAAATCCTGCATGTGAATTTGTTACTGTGAAAATGGGACACGGGTAGTACCCACAATGCTTCACTCCACTCTCTGATAAAGTCTCTTCTTTTGCCTGGATTAATCCCAATCAAAGTTAATACTGGACACCCTCTTGAGGAAGATTCTGAGCATAAATGTTCTAGTGAATCAATGTCTAACTTATAAATGAGAATGAAAGTCACGAAGCCTGGTGCCTGTTACTTTCCTAGGGAGTCTCCCCACAGGGTAGCTACCAGCACTTCTTCCCTTAACACTTCTGCTTCCTGTGGCTGATGGAAATGCTTGCTCTCAGGAGAGGGAGGAAGCAGGTGTTCACTGGGAGAACTAGGGATGGAATGCCCTGTAAAATGCTCACATCTGAAATACTTTCTAACAGTCCACTGGTAACCAAACAGGGTAGCTCCAAGTTCCAGTAACACAGGTCAACACTGGACACGACTGGACAAACAGATCACAGAGCCACCATATCCCCTCAACACTCCCCATCTGGTACATAAACACACATTCCCTATATGTTTGGGAGGACTGCGAGCTTCATGGACAAAGCTTACTAGGTTACAAGGTAACAATCAGTTTGAGAGAGTGGTGCAGACAGTACCCTACTCACTGGAGGCACATTCCTAGGCTACAGCTCTGTGCTCCCACCTCCTGTTCCCTCCAAGAATATCAAAAGTTGGCTCTGATGTAGCAAGAAGGAGAAACCCTGTTTCTAATGGGAGATGTTGGCATAGCACTTCCTTGGCCACACAAATACTTGCTGAGCCCATGCCCCAGACTGACAGTGAAAGTCCCAGAGCATACTACAGCCAAATAGAGGACTCGGGTGGCACTCAGCAATACAGGCATAGTGGCAGGACATGGCCCGGATTACAGGCTGTTCTCATGCTTCTGAGTGGACTCCTGCTCCTGCTCACTGGAGCACCACAATACTGCAGATCTGAGATGCTTACCAGTTTTCCACCTGGTCAGAACAGAGAAACTGGATCAACTAAGCAAAATGCAAATGGAGGCACAGAGTGAACTCAGAGCAGGAGAGCTGTCAGTCAAATGGGCTTGCTAAGGAAGGAGGAGCAAAAAGCTACTCACCAGTGTGCTTCCAAAACACTAACTGTCTGAATACACATACAAAACTAAATACGGTTGGTTAGAAACCAAGTTCTGTACTTAATCTGGAGTAAGATTTTGGCAAAACAATGCAGTGGCCCTGAGGTGTTACTGCAACCCCAAATTCAAGGGTCACAAGGGCTGCAGAAACACAAAGACCTGGCAGCATGATGACACTGAGCCAGCCTGGGCACAGGAGCACATACCAATGACAGGCACTGAGAACTACACCTTGCTAAGGGTGACAGGGATGCCCGCTGCCACCCACAGTTCAGCCAGGTCCACAGCCACTTAAGAGGTACAATCTCATGAAGCAAGATTATTACTCATGTCTTCAGCTTTTCCCTTGGCTTGGAAACCAAAGCCAAATTTAGTACAAGTCATTTGTCTGAGAGATTTGTTCTCCAAGTTAGAACTCATCACAGAGGGCACTCAATGGCTGCTTTTCTTACTGTCTTCTTTAACAAGTCCCACAGGCTATTTCACTAAGGGATCAAATCTTCCCTCCTGCAAGAATCAAGATCTAGTGGACATGTGACCTGACAACCCACACAAAGTCTTATTAAGCCAGATCTGGCAGCAATGATTTGAAACAGAAGGAAGGAAGGAAGGAAGGAAGGAAGGAAGGGAGGGAGGGAGGGAGGGAGGGAGGAAGGGAGGAAGGGAGGAAGGGAGGAAGGGAGGAAGGGAGGGAGGGAGGGAGGAAGGGAGGAAGGGAGGAAGGAAAGAAGGAAGGGAGGGAGGAAGGAAGGGAGGAATGACTTTAGCTAGATAATGGCACATCCCATGTGGTGACACTCTGTTACTGTCCCAGCTTCCCTTCTTCACCAAACAAATTCACATGTAACTTGACCCATGTTTCTGGGCCCTGGTCCAGTAGTCAGTTGTGATAAATAGATTAGGCATTACAGTATTTACACTTTCATGGTATAGAGCAGTACAAAACACAGCCACAACAGTTGCCACTGACTTTCAACAGCCGACATGAGAGGCTTCCCTGATGGCACCCACGGCTTTTGCAGATGCTGGTTCTTTTCTGGATGGAGTCAAGAGTAAGGACAAGGTACAGGATGCAAGGTTGGAAGTTCACACGGAAAACACTGATTTCAAAAATCCGCTATAGTCAATAACATTAAATAGGAATAAAACACGCAAGTACAGGACAGCAGAGCCAAGACATCCATAGACTTATCTGTGGGCACTCTATACCCATCACACCAGCCAGCAGTGAAAATGCCAAATAGGGCGTCTCAGCCAGTAAAACAGACTAGTAAGAAAGAAGGTGCACTGGCCTGGATGGGTCCAGGGTGACAAGGAGGGAGGGAGTCAGGACCTTTCCATTCCCTGTCAGTCTCCTATACAGTCCCACCCAGTCAGTCTCAGCTATACAGGACCTTATGCACACTCACATATGGTCACAAGACAGACATGTCACTATTCTCAGTCAGGTCAATAGGCTCCTGGGGTATCAGGGATAACAGAATCCCAACAAAGTGAGGACACCAGTGGCCCCCTGGCCAGAGGAGGTCTCCACAGGGTTCAGGCTGAGGTCACACAAGAAGACTGGGACATAGTGTTTAAGAAGCAGAGACCCCATGAACCTTGAAGCAGCTTGTAGGAAAGAGAGCACTGGAAGGCAGAGGGGACTGAAAGCAGGAGCACTGGGGATTCCAAACGCCCACTCCAATGGGAGGGCTGTGATTTCAAGTTCAGTGACCATGGCCAGCAATGGACACAGAAAGGGTAAGGGACCAATAAGGACACAAGCGAGACACCATATTGGACACAAACACCACCCACAACAGAAGAGTGACGTGCAACCTGTCTTAGCTCTGAGGTGCAGGATGCCATGTAGATATACAAACATATATCTTCTTGTTATTCAGCAAGGAACTACAGATACATGCCTCACTGTGGCCAAGCCACAGGGCACAGCAAAGGCTATACTGTGGCCTGGGAATCTTTGTCTGAACTCCGGCTGTTCTCACTCTTCCCAAAGCCTTTCCATGTGTAGCCTGCAAAGGTGGGGCTGATGGGCAGGTAGCTGAAGCATCGGTACTTTTTAATAATGTTCATGCCAAATGGTAGATTGTAGGACTCCATGCCATCCAGAGACTTGCTTCCCTTGCTCACGCCCTTCTTCCATTTCTTGATTCCTCTTTCCTCTGGGGTACCTGCTCCGCACACACAGAAACACAAATAATTATCTTAGCAATGAGGCTTGTTAGACAGACAGACAGACAGACAGACAGACAGACATGTACATGTGCGTGCACACACACTCCTCCATTCTAGAAACCAAACCTCCCCAACCTGAGGACCTGAAGATACTTAGCTCTTCAAGTGCTAAAATAAAAAGTGTGGGATGGCTATCCCTCTTTATCCCCATTTTCCACAGTCAAGTGACTTCGTGACTCAGTTTTCACTGCTGAAGTCTGACCTAGGCAAGTAACTACTTTCCTGGTTATCACTGATCCAGTCTCCTAACTGGCTGGCTAGTCACCTCACCATACCTTCTTCACAATTTATCATGAAATGTAGTAAAAGAACTGGCTCTCTAAAATGACAATGTAAAACACACATTGTCTTCAAAGAGCCACTGGACTTACCTAAACTTTTACTGTTTTTTTCCAGTTCGTTATGGGGGATGGGAAGTGTACTTACTGGTTTGTTTTTGGATTTAAAGGTTTTAAGACTGCCCCTTAAAACAACCCACTGGAGAGATAGCTCAGTGGTTAAGAGCACTGACTGCTCTTTCAGAAGTCCTGAGTTTAATTCCCAGCAACCACATGGTGGCTCACAACCATCTGTAATGGGATCCAATCCCCTCTTCTGGAGTGTCTGAAGACAGCAACAATGTATTCACATACATAAAATAAATAAATAAATAAATCTTAAAAAAAAGAAAAACAAAACAAAACAAAACAAAATCCAACACTAAAATGTCTCACGCACAGGACTGCGGAAGAACTAATGGGCGACACAGACAGATGGACTGTGTCATCTGTTCTTAAAGGCAGCATCAGACAACAGCACAGCAGCCATCTCTGAGAGATTTACAGCAGCTCAGGACTATGCAAATGCAGAGCAGCAGGCTCAGGCTCATGTGCTGTCTTGTGACAGTCATTTGGATGGATTGTCACCTCAACCACTTCAGAAAACAGCATTTAGCAGTGATAGCTTTGAACTGATTTATTCCTATTCCCACTCCCAAGACAGGGTCTCACTATATTACCCAGGTTGGCCTCCTGGGCTGGAGGACCCTCCTGCCAGCTGGTCCTCACAGGCAGGGTCACTGAGCCCTATTCGTGGTTCTCGTTTCTCTATGGCTAAGGCAGGCGACAGACAAAGCTCAAGGCCTGGGCCACACTGAGGCCTTGTTCTTCCTCCAGAACTGCTTGTGCACCTAACAAGCCTAACAGCACATACCTGGGATGGTGTTGTCCAAAATAAAAGCCACACAGCCTCCTACGAACATAGCAGTGGTGAGAAGAACATTCAGGACTTGATCAATTCCTGTTATACCTGGACACAGAACAGAATCACCATTAAGAGTTATGAGGAGGAGACAGCAGACTGGACAGCTCTGAAAGTCAACAGAGGATTTGACATTTGAAACTCAAAGTTGTACACGTGTACATACTCTTGCCAGTAACATTGAAAGCTACTACAACTTGTGGCCAGAAGCCCATGGTATTAACAATGGTGCATAGCAGATGAACCATATAAAGTGACTTTAACACTGTAATAGACTGTGAAGGTACCGAGGTGTGGTCTATAGACTTACAAAAAGATTCAGTACTAAAAATTGGCTGTTATGGGGCTTGGTAGATGGCCCCCCAGCTAAAGGCACTGGCTGTTCTTCCAGCACCACGTGGTGACTCACAATAAAGTGCAGCTTCAATTCCCAGGGACCCAATGTCTCCTAACCTCCATGGGTACTGCACACATAGTGTGCAGACATACACACAGGGAAAACCACACATATTTATAAAATTAAATCTTTTTAATAAGCGGCTATTATAATGCCACAAAAATTACAGGGTGAATAATAAAAGGCTAACAATATTTACGAGGAGGTTTGGCAGAGCCTATACATAGCTCAGGCTGGCCAGGAACTCACGACATTGCTGGGGCAACTATCAAACTCATGGCAATTTTCCTGTGTCAGCCTCCTGGGTGCTGGGATTACAAAAGAGCCACCAGAGCCGGGCATGGTGGCGCACGCCTTTAATCCCAGCACTCGGGAAGCAGAGGCAGGCGGATTTCTGAGTTCAAGGCCAGCCTGGTCTACAAAGTGAGTTCCAGGACAGCCAGGGCTACACAGAGAAACCCTGTCTCAAACAAAACAAAACAAAGCAAAACAAAACAAACAAACAAAAAAAAGAGCCACCAGGCCTTGCTGTTCATGCCACTTTAAAAATGGGTGTCTTTTTTTTTTTTTTAAATTGCTGTTGTTTGTTTTTGAGATAGGGCCTTTCTATTTAGCCCTGACTATCCTTAAACTCAACTCTGTAAGCAGGTTGGTCTCAAATGTACATTACTTGCCTAGTCATTCTGAGCCAGGTGTGGTAGGTAATACATGCCTGTGGCCACAGCACTTGGGAGGAGGAAACAATTAAAGGTTCAAGGTCAGCCTTGCCTATTAAGTGTGTTCAGTGCCAATCTGGACTACATATGAGAACCTATGTAGGTAAAATATTTGAACAAATGGTCCTGAATTACTCAATTGTAAAATGCATTAGTAGCAACAGATACTTCTC
>LR750416.1:96994-180138 GCA_902729485.2 Mus minutoides
TAGTTGTGAGCTTCCACGTGGATGCTGAAAACTGGACCCAGGGCCTCTACAAGACTATTAAGAGCTCACAGGGCTGCAGGGCTGGATGCAGAGTTGAGTCACCAGTTAGAAACACCTGATGATCTTGTAGAAGACCCAGGTTCAATTCTAAGAACACACATAGCTCACAACTGTCTTTAACTCCAGTCCCAGGGGATCCAAAGCCCTCATGTCACCTTCTCAGGTACAAGGCACACATGTGGTGCATATACATACATGCAGGTAAAACACTCATGCTCATAAATAAAATATAAAAAAATATTTTAAAAAGGAGCTCATAACTGCTGAGCCATCTTTCTAGGCCCTAAATAGATGTTCTTGAATTGAAAACAGAAAAACTTATATCAGAGCCTGTGAAGTTGAGTTTTAAGGAATTATAAAATTTAATATAGCATGAATCTGAGAAATGAAAAGTTTTACAGAGCCAAAGGAGAGGTACACATTTAAACAATGATCCCTGGGTGCAATGACCATTCATTGGGTGTGCCTACTGTTCTTGTAGAGGAAGGTTTGGTTTCTTCTAACACCTACATGATGCCTCTCATTCTTCTGTTTCTCTGGTTCCAGGGAGAGCTGATGCCCTCTTCTGGCACTACATGCAGCTGATGAACATGTACACAAATGCAGGGAAAACATTCACACAAGTAAAATAAAACAGAAAAGGTGAAAAAAAGAAAGGCCGGGTGTGGTGGCGGGTACCTTTAATCCCAGCACTCGGGAGACAAAGGCAGGCGGATCTCTATAAATTAGAGGCCAGTCTGGTCTACAAATAGTGTTCCTGGAGAGCCAGGCTATAGAGAAGCCCCGTCTTGAAAAACCAACCAACTGAACAAACAAAAAAACAAAACAGTGAGACCTTAGCCATCCATATCAACTGTCCACCAATTCGAAAGTATGGAGGCACATGCTAATGTCTGTGGGCTGTCCTGGTGGCCTCCAGAGAGATAATCAGAGCAAGATTCAGAAGGAAGGCAGAGAAAAAGCATTCAGCAACACACACCCGAGGTTCCAAGGTCCCTTCCATTGCAAGAGCTATTTGTGACTCTATGGTTAAAATCCCAACTGCCCTACCCGAGATTCAAGACCTCTCTCTCTTACCTGTAACCAGAGGGTTTTGTCTGAGATAACTTGGAAGAACAAGACCAAAGAAGATGGAGAATCCAAGCACAAACAGGTTCCGGGAAGAGTTCAAGTCAATGAACTGCAGGTTAGAGAGGCCGACAGCTGTGATCATTCCTGGAGAGAAGCATCAGAACACAGTTGCATTGAGTTCATCTACGGCACGCTGACAGGCTACCCTGGAGGCTGAGAATAGATTCCCACGTATCCTTTCTCTGGCCCTCAGAAATCAGCCTGGAGACCAGTGCAGTGGCAGAAAGAGAGGATTGGTAGAATATGACCACCCATCTCTGACCCGAATTATTACATCACACACAAGCATCACACTACATTTTCTTTAAATCAAGTAGACAGACATGGTTCAGCTTAGTTTTTTTTTAAACTTTATGTATGGAAATATGGTGCTTACATTTATGTCTGTGTACCAAGTGTGTGCCTGGTGCCCATAGAGGCCAAAAGTAAATGTCAGATGCTCTGTAACTGGAGTTGTGACTCACCACGTGGGGGCTGGGAGTTGAACCCAGGTTCTCTCAGAGCAGCTAGTGCTCTAAGTGCTGAGCCATGTCTTGCTTTCTCTAAGCATTTTGATTAAACCCACATTAGAAATCTGGTGCATGTCCACAATGACCGTATCTGAAAGGTGCAGATCAAATCCAAAGTCCCACTGTGAAAGTGTCAGTTGAAAGGGTTCATTTATTGGGGCAATATATCTGAGTTAAGTCAAATAGAAATTCTAAATTAAAAAGATTAGATTTTATCTTAATTTTCCTATAATTTTCTTAGTGATTGTTTCTATTTTTATACCTTTAGCTCGGACACTGATGCAAATCTTTATGTTTCTGAAGCACCATCTTTTACAATTTAAAGTGGAAACCATTTATTTATTGTTAGATTTCCATTAAGAATTAGCTACTGTGTGGGAGGTGACTTCTACACCTTTTATTCTGAGTGTGCTTGGTGAAGCTGGGACACTGCTTTCATTCTGCATTTGAGTAGCTCAGTGCTCAGTTCAAAGCTAAGTGTTCTAAGTGTTCTCAGACAAGTATGTTTTGCATGTGTGCTGAGTTTCTCTTGCATAAAACTTCTACTGGGCCTGAAGACTGAAGCCTGTGTAGAAAAGTCTGTGTGCAAAGAGCAACGGTAAACATTTGATTTTTAAAGAGTCTGCCAACATGAAGACAGCATGTGATGGTAAACCTGCTACCAAGGAAGTGGGCTCTTACCAAAGAGTGTGCAGAAGAGGGCTCCGAGCACAGGGTCTGGGAGGGAGGCGAAGAGGGCGCTGAACTTGCCAACCATGCCCAAGGCCAGCATGAGAGCTGCACCGTACTGGATCACCCGGCGGCTGCCGACCTGTGGACACACCAGGTGCAGACACGGCTTTACCCGCCATTCTTCAGCCTAGTCTCCCAGGGCCCAGTGCAAATATGGCAGTGTCTAGGATAGGATCTAGGATACTTTAAAACTTCCTCCTAACAGGGACTAAGAGACAGCGCAAGACCCCCTCTCCCCTCTGTCTTTGCCACCTGCTGCTCCTCCACCTCAGTTCACTGATTCAGCTGTGACAGGTGACCCCAGGGATCAGGAACTAGAGATTTAAGGTGTTATCTATTCCTTGGATGTAGTGCTTTGCCGAGTGTGGGCTTTCAGGGCCACTGGTTGAAATGACCTCCTGGGCTGGAGTCATGGATGCAACAGTTCTAAACACTGTTTCTGCTTCTCTCCCACTTTTTTTCATATGACTTTTCACCCAAAACAGTTCACCAGAAAGAAGTCCTTGTGACTCTACCTCCCGGAGTCACATATATAGCACCCTTCCATTCGTGGAAGCACCTCCTCTCGTGCTGTCTGACCACAAAAGGTGGTATAGTGAAGGGACCTAAAAATGCAAACACTGGAGCCTGGCTGCTGGTTTGCTTGCCCACTGCACCTTTGAAAGTATCTGTAACACAGCTGGTGCTCGGAACATGCCAGAAAGCCATGCTAAACTGATATCAAGTGATATATTCTAACATCTTGCAAGCTACTTTTACAGACCAAGGCACAGAGACCAAAGAGGTGACCTGCTGTGACCATGAGAAAAAGTGATGGGGCTGGGGCAGCCCATCCTGCTGTGTTCTGTTGTCCTCTCTGTGGGGCACATGGCCCACACGTAGGAAGGTAGCTCATCTCTGATAGAAGGTTAATTCCAAGTCAAGAAACGAAGTAACTGGATAAAAGCTGGAGCAGCAGAGCTGCCATAAAATGCCGGCAGATGGGTGGGGGACAGACCAGCATCTTTTCAAATCAAGTCTGGTTCAGTGGCTCAGCCCTGTCTGTCCAGAAGATTGCTACAGTGGAAGTGTTTTCTGAATGTGCTGTTGTCTACTAGCCATGTTCAATGACTGAGCCAGTCATTGTGACTGGGTAAGAGAAATCTTAACTCATTTAAGTGAACAGCGCTACATGCAGCTACCGGCCATCATGTTAGACAGCGTGAATCTAGAACTGGAACTGCAGGACACAGAAGCTGTGCCTTACTCATAAAGGTTGTTGCCTATGCCATTTAGCAGGATGAGAGGTCTAATACAGTGCAGAGCTCATTCCTGCTTACCCCAAGCAGGGAGCCTTCCTAGCTGTCCACAGGGCTCCAAGCCCCACCTCCCTGCTCTAAGGCAGATGTAGACTAGGGACTTGACTGTGAGCTTCTTGAATGGATACAGCTTCTGACTAGAGAAATAAGGGATTTGAGCAATATAAATGATGGGCTGAGATGGACTCAGTGGTTAAGAGCTCATCTTGTTCTTCCAGCACCCATGCTTGAAGACTCACAACTGCCTAGAGCTTGGCACCAAGGGGCGCCAAGGATACCTCTGGCCTCGTGGGAACTGCACTCATGGATTCATTTCCCCTGCACAACAAAGTAAGTGCTGTTGGGTGACACTTCAGTAAGGCTGTACCATTCAAGGATCAGTCACCCCCTGAGCCACCACGGTCATGTTGTCAGGGTATTTGTTTCCTTTCAGTGACCTTAGCTGTTCTGTGGCTTCTATAAGGATACAGAAGGATGGTGCTTGTTAAACAAGAGGCCCTCTCAGCAATTTTACAACAGGCCTATTTATAACTACTTATCTGCCCATAGGCTTATGGGAGAACAGAGGCTCAGGGGTGGCTGGTTAATCCACATTGTGCCCATGCAACCATACCTTCAGCTCCCCAGGTACCACATCTGCTGCCTTTCGTAGGCAGCACGGTGGACTCCAGCAATGACACTGAAGGAAGTACCCATAAAGTCTCCCTCCCTCCATGCCATGTGCTGGGAGCAATGGGCAGCAGATGGTGCCATCGGTACACGTGAAGCTGAGCTTACGTCAGCCCTGCCTCTTATGGGAAGATCAACAAACAAGTCAGGTGTGCTTCCTGCATCTGGATGCTGCTCCCTCTCACCTGGATTTGTAATCAAGATGAACCAAACAGTACTGGGTTTCTTTTTATCTGGTTATAGAATCCTACATAGAGCTAGAGGTCAAACAGGTCTAGAAGGCTTCCGGATTGGCTTCCCAGGTAAGGAGACTTGTGACTCATGCAACCCATAAAGAAAGGGGAACCTATCTTAACAGTCTTTAGTTACACAACATCCCATGGCCGCTGGGCCAAGCAGTACTCCACAACATTCTGGCAAGCAGCACTGTTTGGCTGAAGGCAACTGGGACATAAAGTTTCATTGTGCATAATAAAGCTGACAGGTATGGAAGTGGGGTCTGGGGGCGGGACAGCTGTAGGTTCACATGTCAGTAACTAGGGTCTGGTAGAGGGCTTGTAGGGTCAGATGAGTTTAGGAGTCAGGTCTGCTTCACCGTGACCCCACAGATTTCCCTGGAAAGGGATTCTGTCCCAGAAGTCAGAGACATTATTTAATGTGACAGATGGTTTTCTGTAGTAACAGACTTCTCTCATCCAACATGCTCTGTTGAATTCTGGGGTCTTCCCTCATTCATATGTAAACTCCAATTTTCTTTTTCATCATGCACCACCCACCCAAGTGCCTAGAGCAGGGGTCTGACACAGGCAGATGTTTAATCAATGTTTGAGACTGCAGGACGCCACAGCTGTACCGAGATGCCTGCTACCCTGATGGCCCAGCGAGGAGAGGTCTCCCAGCTGGTGCTCCAAACTCATCCAAGGGGAAAAGGAGATGGGGACGGAAGATAATCACAAGGGAAGGGGCAGGTCAGACCCATCATTGAAATAGACAGATGCTCAGCCATTTAATTAGGAAAACATTTATACCTTTGTAATTCCCAAAACTCCAATATTGGGACTAGAGGAGGTAGAGCCATTCCCGGTACCAAATATGCCATCAAGAACACAGGAAAGACCCTCCACGAAAATACCCCTAAAAGTAAAAAAAAAAAGGGGGGGGGGGGAGAAAGAGAAACCGTCATTCCTGGGGAAACACTGCAACCAACCCTTAATGTTTGAAACCTACAAGAATTATGCCCCCTTGGGAGGGGCAGGGTGCTAACCAGAGCAGTTGCAGGATCTCAGGTCCCCTCCCTGAGGGCTGAGGACAACTCTCCCTCCATATGCTCAGCAACTCTTAAGAAGGCTAGCTCCACACTGTCCATTAGACACAAATACTTTAAAATAATTTCAAATGAAACCAAAGAACTACTGAATCTAAAAGAAGCATCGCTATGCTTTGAAGTAAGACACATCAGGTTGATTCTTTGCTATTAAGATAGTTCCATTAGGAAAAAAATGCTTTGTAACGACTGCAGTTTTCTTTTTTTTTTTTGAAATTTAAAATGAGCAGTCTCCTCACATGTAGCAATTTTATTTGAGAGAACTGTGAAAAGCCTTACAGAGCCCCTGCCCACACCTGGTACAAGTCATGATGACTTGTGTTGGAGGGGCCACGACAGGGAGGGGTGCTTTGTGTTCCTTTCTCCCTACCTTCATTCCTTTTATTTATTTATTTATTTATTCATTAATTCATTCATTTATTCATTTATTTATTTATTTTGGTTTTTCTAGACAGGGTTTCTCTGTGTAGCCCTGGCTATCCTGGAACTCACTTTGAACTCAGAAATCCGCCTGCCTCTACCTCCCAAGTGCTGGGATTAAAGGTGTGCGCCACCATGCCCGGCTCTCTCTCCCTACCTTCCTATGGTCAATTCCCCAGTCACTTCCAGAAGCTAAAAAAGTGCAAACCCCACAGCTCACAAGACTCTTGATCTTCAGAGTTTTCACCTCCCTGTTCTTGTCTGTTTCTGTGAATCATGATTGTGAACAGATCACCCTGAAGGACAACTGAAATATATCCCCTGACACGCCTACAGCAGCTACTGTCTGAGGCCAGAAAAATGTGACTATGGCGGCCAGGACTGAATTGGAGAAAAACACAATTCCCTCAACTCAGTAATGACTCTATAACCATTAAGATGTTGTTCCACTACAATCAACCTAAAATTTGAGTTTGGGGCAGGGTGAGGTGAGCATTTGGGAAAACAAGACAACAGAAATCAAAGTAGACAATGTGTCTACTTTCAAAGCCAAGCAAAGAATGGGAAGGTGTCCGCCTGCTGCAGGCTGAGCTTCCTGTGTATCCACCTCTCCATTCGGCTGGAGACTGGGAGGAAGGGAGGCAGGATGCTGCTCCGTGCCACCCTTGCTACCATGAGACAAGCAGGGTACTGAGGGCAGAGACTTAGCCAAATACGAATGGCCACCCTGGTTTGTCTGTCATCATCCAGAGCTCTCAGCTTCTTCCCCAAGGCTAGAGGAGCAGGTCTTTCTTGGGCCATACCTGTTTATTGCATGGATAGGCGGTGGCGGGGCACAGGAGAGCCTGGCGCAGGCGTAGTAGTCACCGATGGACTCGATGATACTGGCTACGACGGCACTGAGCATGCCGATGACGCCGGCTGCAGAGACGGTGGGCATCCCCCACTGGACTGAGGAGGGAAGATGGCCATGAGAGACTTGCCCACTTACCTCAGGGACAGGCAAAGGGTAGAAGGATCTCAGGGAACTCTGCAATAGCTCTGCAGGATTTTGAAGCTCTCGGAAACTCGCTGCTTTAAATCTTAAATCACTGAGACACTAGATGTGTGGGAAGGTTATTGAATTGGGGCCTTGGATGAGAGCTGACCTCCTCATCTTAAGAAAGCCATCACTTGGCTGGAAGAGGTGGGAAGTTCTCTCCCTCACAGTTCTACCAACGAGTAGTTTAACACTGCCTGCAGTGGTGATACAGAAATTTGTTTTGTTTTTGTTTTTTTGAAATAGAGTTCCTGGATATCTGGTGTGTGTGTGTGTGTGTGTGTGTGTGTGTGTGTGTGTGTGTGTGTATAGGCAAGCCCCCTGCCTCAGGTTCCAGAGTGTGGGGCTTACAGGGCTGGGATTACATTCCTGGCTTGGAACAGAAATTTGTCCTGGGGGTTTATAGTACAGTGGTAGGAATCAGGGAACAAGGTACTGGCACCAGCTACTCTAATCCGACAGTCAAGTGTGCCACGACCCGACCACTTTGTTACTGACAGGCTGTTTGTTGTCAGAGTATACTACAAATAATGTTAGGAAAAGTTAACTCATTTTTCTTTAGAAACTCTATCTTTTACTGCCAATATGAATAGATTCCTGATAAACTCACTTGCCCTACTTCTTCGAACTATTAGGAATGATAACCCAGATGCCACACAGTGGGGAACTATGAAACATGATTCTGGGGCAGGAGTCAACCCTGTAGCTTGGGCGCTCTGAGATGACCAGGAACAGTTAAGACGGGAAAGATGACATTCAGAGTAAGATGCACAGACCAGGGCTGGAGCCTGGGGCAGGAGTGCTCCTGCCGGGGCTGTCCTACTCAGAGGGAACAGTCAGAGGAGCCTCACTGTGGGTCTGCACTTTCTCTCAGAGTTGGTGCAGGGGCCTTATTTGTCAAGTTACAGTTGGAGTTTTGAAATAAGCTTTGGCTGTTACAATGGTAGCATTGGTTTCCTTTAGTATCCTGATTTTGAGGAAAGATTCCTATTAGTTCAACCATTTTCAGTTGAACATATTCCTAACTAAAAAAAAATGTTCTAAAATCTGGTGGTTTTTTTTTTTTTAAAAAAAGAACTAACATGACATCACAAGTGTAAAATTCCAACTCTATTCTTCTGTGCTAGATTACAGTCAAAATGCAAAATGCAGGTACCTGGGGGGCTGGCTCACAGGTAAAGAGCACTGGGTTTTAAGAGGACCTGGGTTTGATTCCAATCATCCAGATGGCAGCTCACAACCATTTATAACTCCAGCTCCAGAAGATACAACACCCACTTTGGCCTCCATGAGCACCAGGAAGGAAAATAACACACAGATACACTTGCAGGCAAAGCATCCATATACATTAAAAATAAAATGAATGCAGCTGTACTAAAAAGCCTGTGTATAATAACCTTCAGGTTGAGTGTCATTGGGTGAAATGTATATGACCTTTATGCTTAGACCTACCCTCAGTATTCTGGGGATACAGTATATAGACTCCCAATCCAAAGCTATCTAATTCTAAGACATCCAGGGTCCCAATTGGTTTGAAAAAAGAGGATACTCAACCTGCCTCATTTTTCATGAAGTATGCTTTAAATTCCTTTTATTTGAGGTGAGGTCTTTAAGTCTGATTTCTAAAAATCTTTTATATCAACATTTAAGTTTGAAATATTTTTAAGTTTCTCCAGACTTACTTTTATTTTATGTTTTGAGTGTACCCACATGGATAGTGGTGCACCTTGTATGTGCAGTGCCCCTAAGTGGGCATCAGATCCCCGCTGGAGCTGGAGTTACAGGTGGTGTGTGAACCATCAAGTGGCTGCTGGAAGTAGAAGCCAAGGCCTCTGGAAGAGTTCCTAACCACCGAGCTGTTCTCCAACCCGATTGCCTGTTTTCATTCTGCATGTGCGTACTCATATCCCATTTTTACTTCTGCTTTACAGCTTACCAGGATCCAGCCCTGGTATGTGCATATTACTCTGAATGTCATCTTTCCCGTCTTAACTGTTCCTGGTCATCTCAGAGTGCCCAAACTACAGGGTTGACTCCTGCCCCAGAATCATTTTTCATAGTTCCCCACTGTGTGGTATCTGGGTTATCATTCCTAATAGTTCGAAGAAGTAGGGCAAGTGAGTTTATCAGGAATCTATTCATATTGGCAGTAAAAGATAGAGTTACTAAAGATCATTCTAACTAGATCTTTGTTTACTACTAGTTTTGAGTTTGTCTGTGATCTCAAAATCATAATCCTTTTGCCCCAGCCTCCCAGAACTAGTAATCTATAGGGACATGTGCCTGGCTTAAGTACAACTTGTTCATGGTGGTACAACAGATTCTCAACCTTGGCACTGCTGACATCTCGAACCAGAAGTCTGTATATTAACATTAATCTAAGCAAGCTTCCTATATTGAAGGCTGAAAGCATTGCTTGATTATTTGAAAACTTTCTCTCTGATCCAAACTGCTGGAAAGTGCGCTGGGCTGAGGGTGGCTTTTTACTCAGAGCAACTGAGTAGAAGACAGTTAGCTAGATCTTGGCAGGCAGCTGAAGGCTCAATCACCCTCACGGTGATGCCACACCTGGCTATTCAGTGGCACCATCGCATGTACAGGCCCCATGAGGACCCTGGAGAGTCCCTCACAGGAAGTTCTTTCTCTGCTCTGTCCTCCCATGGTGCCTTACCAAGTAACCTTTAGTCTCATTTTCTCTTGGATTATAGGTATGTTTATGAAGCAAGCACATTTTTCTGGAAACAGGATAGTATATATAAATACACATTGAGATACCACGTGACAAGAATGTTATTTTAGAAGGCTAAGCCTGTTTAAAGCTTTTGTAAAGTTTCGGGAACAAAGAGAGCTGCCAACATTACCACCATTCGGCACGCCTGAAGGAGTCATCTCGACCCAACCTTAATATTCTTGGCTTTTCTTGTGTTTTAGGATTCACATTGTAAAATAAGAAAATAAGATGGCTCAATGGGGAAACTGGCTCAACCTGGCTAAGCTCATTCTCTAAGAAAACCCCCAAATGTGGGACCAGCATTACAGCCACTGTACTGTTCAGTTGAGCACGGTTCAGAGCTGGGATCTGGAGAACCCTGCATATCACTCAGGAGATCTGGGGAGACTGCTGCTCCGCCACTGAGTTACCCAACACTGAGGCCTAAGCTCTGGCTTCCGGCTGCCATTAAGTATCAGTTTACCTCTACATCTGTGACCAAAGTAAAACGGTTACATAAACTCTGCCAGGCAGGAGTGGCCTGAGCTAATCTCCAGGTCTTCTCATTTTCCCAGCTCTGGAACCAAGGGGCTTTGTGGTGTCTTGCTCAGCAGCGGCCCTCAAATCCTTGCCGTGACAGCTCACATTTGTTAGGATTTCGGGCCTAACGGGGCTCCGAAGGCCAAATAGTTAACCTGAGAGGGAAACTCAGTGACTGTGTGTACATGACTGACCTCTGGGTACAAGAACTTTCCTCCACTAATTCTCTAATGACCACAGTGGCCATTACGATCTTCCAGCTTTAGGGTTAGGGAGAAGGCTCAGTGGTAATGAACTTGTTACGTGCTTGCTATGCAAAGCACGAGGACATGGACTGAAATCCCCAGAACCCACACAGTATTGCATATATATCATATCAGTGCTTATCTAGAGAGGAGGTGGGAAAGGGAGGACCCCTGTAGCTCACAGCACAGCCAGCCTGGTGTGCATGGTGGCCAACAACAAAAAGGCCCTATTCTCAACAAGAGAAAGATGGAAGCCACATTTGAGACTGTCCTCTGACCTATATACATACCTGCGCCTGCACACACACACACACACACACACACACACACACACACACACACCACATAAATGATTAGAAAAAAATGTCTAAAAAGGCTTTTCATTATGTAGAGCTTCTTTGCCTGCTTCCCGCCCCTCTCATTTGGGCCCTCCTGATACTTACATGGGTATGGAACCTTAAACCATGGGGCTACCAGAAGTACACCCTTCCTGGCATCTGTGCGTGCATAGTAGCCATAGTCGGTGCTGTTGGAAGGGAAGACATCAGTCACCGTGAAGATGAAGCAGAGCAGCCAGGACACGAGGATAGCCAGGATTATCTGGAGTGGTCAAGGGCAGAATCTTCGTTGGGTAAAATATCCCTTCCTACTGTGGAACCAGCACCCCCAAGCCCGCCATCATCAGTACTGCGTAGAACTGCTTCAGTGGAATTGTACTGAGAGGTTTATGCAGGTAAACTCACTAGACCCTTCCAAAGTCTGGCCAGTAAGAGAAGAATGGGTAACAGGCCTGCAGAAACCACGTGGGTCACAGCCCAGAGCCATGCACAAGAGTCCTTCTGTGGCACCGCAAAATAATGTGATCTGATCTTGAAACCAGACCCTAACTCGGATGGCATCTAGCCCTCAAGGCAGTGCTGACTGGGGTAGTAGGCACTTCAGTGTCATCACTACAGACATAGGAGGGTCTCTCTATAGCCTTCCTTTACCTAATGTCTTATGTGTAAACAAAGGCATGTTGTGGTAGAAGTGAGGGCGACATGATTGGCTACTCACAGGAAACATTTTGAAAAGTTGGAACTTGTATGCTGTCCATCCTTTCTTGGATTTGTAAATTGGGAGAGGAAATTTAACATTTCTGGCATATTGTGAGAAGAGTAACACTAGGAAAATCGTCCTGAGAAGAGAAAGAAAATTCATAAAATTAAAAGCTGTTGAGATAAAGTTTCCATTGATTTCATGTATTCAGTTCTTCACCTGCATGTAATGCTAGTCCTTCTCACTACAATTTGGAAATGTTACTTTACCATCTGGAGAAAAATGCCACAAGCAGCTAGCCTAGAATGTCTTGATACTGACTAAAGTAAGAAAACCCAGAGAAAACCTTCCTCACTCCACGGAAGGAAATGATGCCAGATACAACAATACCAGAGAGTCTACTTACAACCAGCAATTAGCTTGAAGCAGCTAAGAGACTGTTGTGCATACCAAGAGAGAGGTAAGTGTGCATGCATGGGCACATACACCAGTGGGAGAGAAGTGTGCACACATGGCCCTACACACACCAAAGTGGGAGAAGGACATGATCCAAATGCCACCAGGGAACAGCTTCACATTTTAAAACGACTGGTGACTATTTTTCCCACTTTCCTTTATTTTTTGATTTATTCATATTGAATTCATTTTGGAAAAAAGAAAGGTGAAACTTCAATATTCAAGAAAAGTGCATGGGCTGGGTGGTGGTGGTGGTGGTGGTGGTGCATGTCTTTAATCCCAGAACTTGGGAGGCAGAGGCAGGCAAATCTCTATGGGTCTGAAGCCAACCTGGTCTACATATTGAGTTCCAGGACAGTCAGGGATGACAGAGAAACCCTGTCTTTAAAAAAAATTTAAAAATTAAATTAAAAAAGAAAGGAAAGTGCACAGCTTCCTGAGGGGCGCTTTCTGTGAGCATTCTCATTCCACAGGCACTAAGCCAGCCTACTTGACCTACTTGACTGTAAGGTCTAGACCTGTAGCCTGGGGTTTAATTATTTCTTCTACACTTGTTGTAAAGGCAAGACTGCCTGGGTTGACTATAAAACTTCCTGATCTTCCATAACCTCCAGGAGCAGGATACCTGGACTGACCTGAAGGCCCAAGTAGCTGGCAAATGGGAGGCCATTTCTCATCCTCCTGGGTGGGTTGATCAATCGTATCATAGAAACAGCAAAGGGATAGATAGAAGGATGGATGTGCGTGGTCACCTAGCACTCTGTATAACCCTTTCTGGAGCGACTTTTTCCACTGGCCACCTAACATAAGGGCGACAAGAAGCTCAGAGCTCAGCTTAATTTAATAATCCCAATTGCTGAGATAGGATTACCAGCTCTGAACACTGACTTCCTCGTCACACATATAATGAGGTATAGCGCAAAGCCTGGCTGTGATAACCCATTGAAGTCTGTCAGTTTAGGTCAAGGTTAAGAACACTCATGGGGCCCAAGTCACTTCCCTTCCTCTGGGGCAGAGAAATTTACAAAAACAAAAAACAAAACAGAAATTCTACCACCAAAACCAACGTAGTATTTGAAACTGCTTATTTATTCGAGATGAACACTATCTACAATGTCCCAAAGAGCCCCAACCCTACCTGTCATCTTTGTTTCAAACAACAGCCACCTGCACTGTAGTGTTCTCTTTCAAATACATTTAAGAGACTCACAGAGAGAAAGAGAGAAGGTCTGATAAAAGTCTAGCTTGAGTCTACACTGGGATTTCAAAAGAGGGATAGAGGGAAGGTCCTGGGAGACACTGATGGCTAAGCCCTGCATCGACTAGAAATGGTCAGAAAGGGGCAGGACAAGGAGAACTGGGGACCAAAGAGGAGCAAAGACCCAGGGAGGAGCACAGATACAGAATCTGTCCTGGGCGGCATGTGGCAGTAGGGAGGGGGGAGTATAACAAACTGTGAATGTGGAGAAAGGCAGGAGAGGGACGTGGGGTGTGTCCCTTCTAAAACCAGACATCCTGTGGAGCAGTGCTGGAAGAGTTAGCTGCAGAGTTTACGGGGTGGCTATAAGTCCATGTGTTTCTCCCATAGAGAACACTGTGGATGCTATAGGGCTCCTAAAGGGATTCCCAGGGGACAGTATGAGGAGTCCATTTTCATCATTTCCATTTCTCTGGAAGAATTTCACTGTTTTGGGTCTAGATCTCTCTGGTCTACAGGGTCAGCCCTCACTGCATCTGTTCCACTTAGCCTTGCCAGGCAGGTCTGTAAGGTTCTTAGCTCAGACAGGCAGGTCTGTAAGGTTCTTTTAGCTCAGACAGGCAGGTCTGTAAGGTTCTTAGCCTTGCCAGGCAGGTCTGTAAGGTTCTTAGCTCAGACAGGCAGGTCTGTAAGGTTCTTTTAGCTCAGACAGGCAGGTCTGTAAGGTTCTTAGCTCAGACAGGCAGGTCTGTAAGGTTCTTAGCTCAGACAGGCAGGTCTGTAAGGTTCTTAGCTCAGACAGGCAGGTCTGTAAGGTTCTTAGCTCAGACAGGCAGGTCTGTAAGGTTCTTAGCTCAGACAGGCAGGTCTGTAAGGTTCTTAGCTCAGACAGGCAGGTCTGTAAGGTTCTTAGTTCAGACAGGCAGGTCTGTAAGGTTCTTTTAGCTCAGACAGATGGCTTTTGGGTATTACTTCTATTTGTTTTCTCTGCTTTTATATTAATTTCCCCCACTTTGGACACATGATTTACCAGAGAGAAAAGTTTACATGCACTTTCTTCAGGACACTCTAAGGACTACATAGTTATTAACATTGCTACTGTCACCTGCTAAATCATTAGCAATTTCTTTGATGACTAGGAATTATTTATATAAATTTTTATGTGTTTTTAAGCTCCTATGAGTTTTTCCTCTAATCTTTTTGTTATTGGTCTTAATTTTTAATGTTTTTATAAACACAATGTTAGCTTTCTAGTACTGAGTTAAATCCCTTAACAGTGTGTATGTATGCATGTATGTATGTATGTATGTATGTATGTATGTGACCATTATGTAAAACACAAAGGCACAGTAAAAGAAATCAATAAATGTTCTTTGTTATTAAATATGAAATATTTCCCAAAACAAGACAAAAAATTGGAAATACTTTGTTTTAAATTTTTTATTAGTTGGTAAAATTTTGACAGATCCTCAGATGCATTCATCTATGATATAATCCTTATATCTACTCTACATATGTAAAAAAGAATGTGAATTCTCTCTTAGAAGATTATTAAAGTCCTACATGTCTTCATTAATGTACACTACTGATCAACATCTCCAATGCATTTGGTTCTATGTAGAAGAAGGACCAACACTGCCCAAGCAGGCCCTGTGAGAGGCTGTGGCCTCACCATCACAGTGCACTCTGTTGAGAGCAGAGGAAAGCACAGGGGTCCTTCCACAACATCTCTTTACTGCCAGCCTCATCTAAACAATGTGGTGTACCAGCACAGTAAACTTGCATGAGGCTTCTTATGACCTCAGAGGGCAGGAGCAAGGACCACACCATGAACAAATATGACGACTCTCCCATCTGCACACATCACTGCTGTCTGCCTTTGGAACCACATGAGCATTACCATGTCTCAAACTCTGATCTACAACAATCACTTAACTAGCCCTGGCCTGAATTGAATACAATTTAAAGTGTCAGAACATTATCTTAATAGATTTCTTCAATCTCAAGTTAATGTGACTGTTTCAAGTACTCTACAAGGCTGTCCCACATAGTGGTAAAAATTGTCCCCCACCCCTGGAGTTCTCTTAGAACACTTACAGCATGGCAATGCCCCAGTGCTTTCCAGCTCTCTCTCCTGCTGCCTGGAAACCAGAGAGGCCAATGAGGGCCACGGTGGGTGTGATGGTCAAGGGTCCAATATACCTCAGCAGAGCCCCAGGCAGGCCAAGCAGGCCAATGACCACTTCTATCAGTGAAGACATGATGATAGCCCCCTGGATCTGAAATAGAAAAGGGTAAAGTTTGAGAGTGATGTCAAACACTCAGAACATTACCTGCAATCACAACTGACATTTCTTCAAGGTAACAAGTCCTATCATATAGCAGCATGACAGCTGGGATACTTCCCAGGGCCCTGCAAGCAAGGTTTCCGTGGAGGTAACTGAGGACCAGCACACTGACATGATATTGTTGCTGAGGTAACTGAGGACCAGCACACTGACATGACATTGTTGCTGAGGTAACTGAGGACCAGCACACTAACATGACATCTCTGCTGAGGTAACTGAGGACCAGCACACTAACACAACATCGCTGCTGAGGTAACTGAGGACCAGCACACTAACACAACAACATCGCTGCTGAGGTAACTGAGGACCAGCACACTGACATGACATTGTTGCTGAGGTAACTGAGGACCAGCACACTAACACAACATCGCTGCTGAGGTAACTGAGGATGAGCACACTAACACGATATTGCTGCTATATGGTTAACTGCAGAAATGGGGACTAACGACAAATCTGCTGCTTTCTCCACTGCACGGTGAGATGGACAGATCTGTTAGCTCTCAGATGAGCATACTGTTAATCCAGCCCTTCAAGAAATTTCAGTATAAACATCTTTAAAAGACCAAGCCCCTGAAAGACATTTAAAAGACAGAGTTACTGACAAAAATTCTAAAAGAATGTCCTTGTCACATAAAGTGACATTTGTACTAAATCTAAAGATTTCATGGTGACACTATGAATATAAACACACTCATCAGCTAGTTTTCTGTACCTGGGGAGAGCTTTAGTCAGCTCTGCTTAAGCGCACTTTGGCCCCCAAAATTATCTTTAGTTCTTTCAATAAGCAGGCGTGACTAACAACTTACTTGTTCTGAGATGCCCGTGTTAGTAGAGCTCACCTCTGGGGGCATCCATCATGCTGCTTCCAGAGACAACAGTTAATGGACAGTTCATAACATGAAACATTATTAAGCCATGGGACCTAGCTGAAGGATGTGACACTGAGATGTCCGTCCCTTCTTGTGTTCCTCACTCTCTTCCTGGCTGCCCTGAACTGAAACATGACCTCCCCACCACCACAGACAAAGCCTGGGACAGTGAGCTTTCTCCATTCAAGCTGTCTTTAGCATTCCAGCACAGCACCAAAACAGCTAACAACACACAGACAGAAAGCAGCCAGGCCTGCTCTCGAGAGCCAACAAGCCTCAGCCATCACATTGGACAACATCAGCAGGCAGGCCTGGGGACTGACTGGGGACATGAAGCTCAACAGACAGTAGGAATAGGCATCCAAGTAGCTGAAAACAAAAGGCACTTAATAAAAGCAACTGCAGCCTGTCACAGTCAGCATGAGGGGAAGAAAGACATGAGTGGCTTTACCTCTTGGATTCGGGGATGCCAGATGTGTTCCAACAACTCTGCCGTTCCATTGGCAACTGTAATCTCTTGAAAACAAAAAGGAAAGAGATTTTTCTTTGGAGTGACACTAATGTTTCATAGCACATATTTATTAACCACTAATTATTTCTTCATTGCATTAAGTATATCAATACCTAAGACTCAACCTGCAGCAATAGGGCTTATTGGAGATGGACTGCCAGTACTAAGTAACCGAATGTACTGGGTGACAGAGCTCCTCAGTGTGTCAAAGGCTGACTGAAGTGGGGCTACCAGTCAGTGCTGGCTTCACAGAAACCACTCTTTGCAAACAGCTACCTGAAATGCCCAAAAGCAAATGTTGGGCTGAGGTTTAAAAATCTAGATAAAGCGGGGCCTTTTCCAGTTCCTAAACAAAATCCATGGTCACAAAGTAACCCCTAGGAGCAGGGAAGGCAAGGAGACCAGGAAAGCTTGGCTCCTAGAATCTCAAAATATAAACTGCTCTGAGAGTACAAGTCTGATTTTCTCGTCTCCTTGAGTTTATCAGGCTCCGTAAGGCTCTTTGCAATCACCACGAAGGGGAATGAAAGTCACTTGCAGAAAACCACAGTAGCCAGATCCTTAAAAAGCAAAGATGTTTCAGAGAAGGGATGCTGATGCAGCGAGAGATTGACTATGGTAGGTATAAAATCCACTGAAAGAGAGAGGCAGGAAAACAGCACAAATGTTTTCATCCTATCCCCATTTTATCGGCTTCATTGGCAAACAAGGTCATTTCTGGTCCTAGCTTGCCCTAATGTTAGGGATGAAGAGGAGATGTAAAGACAGAAACAGGCACAGTCCACAGACTGGAGCATTCTAAGCTGCTTACGGGATGGTATATTCTATGCTCAATACAGGAAGGAATGCTGTTATTGGCAGGTGTCCGGGCCCCCTTTCCACCTGCTTTAAAGGACCCCAATGACATATGTGGAAATAACTGCAATTACCTGTGGTGTTACATTTCCATTTATCTAAAGACAGGATGGCTCGAGCAGGGGCCAAAAATGCAAAAGCACTGGCCTGAAACAGGGGTAACCTAAAAGAAACGAGACCAAAACCATGATCACGGCATCGGGAACTACCGAGGTAGTTCACTATTTGACAGCTTAACAGTCTTTTCCATAGACACGCAGCACATGAGTCACACAGCTACACCTGTAAAGAATCTCTGTGAAGATCTCTGACAGCACATAGCTGGAACCACTAGTTTCTCCCATCCCCGCTGCTCCTTCTGCTCTGGCCTCAGTGCAAACACCCCAATACTGGTTCCTCTCCCCCTGGAGGTGGGTCAGTGGGGATTTAGGCTTCCTGCTTTCCTGCTGCCTGAGCTCATGGGATCCCTAATAAACACCAGTGTAGTTCCCCCCCTCCACTTCCTCCTCTTCTTCCTCCTCCTCTGTTTCAAATTCTCATTCATTGCTTCATTTCAAGAGTCTGTCCTAGTTATAAATATTAAAATCATATTAATGATCTATATGTATCCAAAAAGTTGTAAGTTACAATATGAGAGTATCTATAATAAATGTTCTCATTAATCATATAAAATACTTAAAAGTATTTTAATACATTTTAAAGGTTCAGAAACCTGGTAAACTCCCCATAAAATCTCCTGCCCACATTCTCAAACTGAATGCAACTAATCAAATCACAATGACTTTTTACGGGAAGCCGACTGTGTTGGCTAAGTTAACAGTTAGCATAAGAACTTAATCACTATTTTTCACAGTGTTTGAAGGTAAAGTATAAATCGTGCTCCTGCTGTCTGCAGGACCAGGAGGCTAAACACACATCCTTAGCTGCCCCAGACAGCGTTGTCAGTGGTCTAACTCGGACTCAGCAGCCTCCTGATAAGTTCCGTGCCAGAGACAAAGAGTACACAGAAATAGAAGTAGTTCTGGCCAAAGAACAGCTGGCAGCTGGGCAGCTGGGCAATCCCAGAACCTGGGGTGCTCCTTTCTGACATACTCCTTTGTTAGAAACACCCTCCTGGCCATCTTAGCCACAGTGACCTCAGGAAGCGCAGGTAGGATGCAGACTACAAGATGGAGATGGGCCTCATAGGTACAACCAGGGCACATCCTCCACTGTCATGTGGTTATAGTTACCGTGTTCGAGGGATCTGAAGCACAGTGCCACTAAATGTGTTGGTCCTCTTTAGTGGAAATGTACATCAAAGGGAAAATAGCCACTGACTTATGGAAATTCCTCACACAAAATTTTAGGAATATATTGTAAGGATAAAGAGATATCACTGAGCTATCAGGAATGGATGTCATCTTGAACAGTCCAAATAACACCATTTTACCACAGGTTCAGACTTTAAGTAAGGCATCATAGGGTAACATAACATAAACATTGAATTGAATACATATATATGTGTGTGTATACATATATGTATTCATATTTATATTCTTTGGGGGGTTGTCCTTCCAACGTAGCCCTGGATGGCCTGGAACTCATTACATAAAGCAGGACGGCCTTAAACTCTGAGATCTGGCTGCCTCTGTCTCCTGTGTGCTGCTGGGGTTAAAGGTGTGTACCAGGCCCATTGCACTTAGAAATCTTGATCATTGCACCCATTGGCTCTTCCTGGCAAGTGACAGAAGTCAAGGCTGATGCTGAGCTCCACTCTCTAGTCAACCCTAATCTGAACCTAATCTTGGCACTGAAAGTGAGCATTTTATGTTAGAGTGGGGCTGCAGTGTTGACTGGGACAGTGCTGCTCTGGGGTGCTGAGCAGGTGACAATGAAGTCTCCTAAGATGGGCTGTCAGATGCTCAGATGGCCTCATTTCAAATCAGAAACATGACTTAAATTCCTGGGAAACACTACAGGAGTGCGTGAACAGCAGACAGGAGCATCGCTAGGTCAGAAGGTGGAGTATTTCCCAGGGAGACTGAAGCTGAAGTCCATCAATGCGCTGCTTGTCTGTGCCTACAGCACAGCTTCTGATTCTGGGGTGCTGATACCAATTCAGCAGCTTTAAAAAGTGTTTTATTTTTGTTTATGTGTCTGTGTGTATGCATGCCAGAAGAGGGCACAGGATTCCTGGAGGTAGAGTTGCAAGTGGTTGGGGGCGGAAGCCAAACCTGGGTCCTATGTAAGAGCAGCATGCACTCTGAACTGCTGAGTCAGCTTTTCCAGCCCCAAATCTGCATTTCTGATCCATTACTTCAAGGTGCAGCTGAACCTCAGACCCCCTTAAGGCCCCAATCCCCTTGTGCTAAATCAGGAGTTTTCAAGCCTGTGGGCCTCAACCCCTTTTGGGAGGTGGGTATGAATAACCCTTTCACAGGGGTCACCTAAGGGCCATTGAAAATATCACATATTTACATTACAATTCATAACAGTAGCAAAATTATAGTTACAAAGTAGCAATGAAATAATGTTATGGTTGGGGTCACCACAACACAAGGACCTGTATAAAAGGGATGTGGCGGCGTTAGGAAGGTAGAGAAGCACTGCTCTAGAAGAAAGGATAACAATCCTGTCATCTGATAACAAGGCAGCCCGGCCTAACACAAGTACAACTAAAGGCAGAGAGCAGCTTCCTGAGGAGCTGCTGCTGTGAGAAGGAGACAACAGTCACCTAGGAGACACCAACTGATAATGGGAGGTGTGTGGGGGGAAGTGTGTGGGGCTCTATCACCCGGCAAGCACGGTTCTCTTAAAAGATGACTGAGCCACATGCTGAGAGGCTATGAGGAACCCAGGCAAAGAGAAGAGGTGCAAAATGGGGTCCACAGGACACAGGGAACATCCAAGAGAGGGACAAAGTGGAGGTGAAAAGGGACCAGTGGCACCTGTAGGCAAAAAGGAAAATGCTCCGGGGATTAAGCTCTGAAAGGATCACTTTGAGGAAAATGGGGACTGGTGACTGTCACCTGGAAGCTATTCTCAGACTTGAACAGGCTGTGCCATAGCTCTAGGTGTGGTCCTTACCTGACCAACTTCCAAGTCCTTTGGTGACAAGCCAGCAAGGGCCAGGAACTGCTATCCTTTTAGCCTCTAATGGTTCCCCTCTATACTGGTCTGCTCATCCTGTCCTGAAGCTACAAGTGCCTGACAGAAAGACACAGCTTTTTCATTCGCAATCTTATTCCCAGGACCAGCAGTAAAGAGCTTAAGGAGCTATTTACAAGCATGCTTGGAAAGTAATTTTGCTAGATTAAAGTTAAGAAGTTAGGCTTTCCTCGCATGTGATTTACAGTGCCGCCTGGGTAGAGCGTTGTTCAGGTTGAGAAGAGAGCAGAAAGGAAGTGTACACGACAGATATCAGGAGTGCTACGATCCCTATGGAAGGTGACTGGTCTCTGACAGTCCCGTGTCCCACGGAAGCACTGTGGAGGTGCACGGTGTATTTGCTCTGACAGAATTCCTCACTGAAATATAGTCTGTGCTTCCTCAGCACAGATGATGACCAAACCTGGTGCAAAATCTATCGATCACAAATGAACACTAGCTTGAGTCTGGACTGCAGAAGAATGGAAAAACAGTAATCCTGAAGGGACTCAAACAGACTTGGCTTTAAGAGACCAAGTTTCACCACTGAGTCAACCACCAGGACTATGGATTGGACACCTTTGGTGGAAAGTCAAGCAAAGTTCCAAAGAGAACTTGTGTAAATTAGCAACCCTTTGGTGGTGTCTGCTGACTCCTCACTCAGCTGTTGGGAATCAGATTACAGACCGAAAAAACTTGACTCAAACACTTGAGCAGCAATTAGAACTGTCTCTATCTCCCAAGAAAACCAACAATAAAACAGTAATATAACCTAATATTCAAGCATAACTGTATTTCTCTAATTGTTTCTCAAGTATTTACAGTTCCCACACCCAGTACAATCGAAGCCTGTGTACCACAAGCTCAGATCATCCTACAAGGAGTCCTCTCAATAGCTACTTGTCACATTGGAACCCACCCATCAGGATGTCCCACTAGGTGAAGGTGCTTATTTAAGGTGGGTGACTCACCTCATCAGGTGACATGTTTTTTCACTAAAAGCAAATAATCTGAAGTGATTACCACTAACTTTAAATTCTAGAAAATGAGGTTTGGATATTACGATCCCCTGGTAATTAATCAATCAATAATATTTTGAACCACAATCTTGCTATGTAGCCCAAGCTGTCCTCCTGGGTTTTTATCTATGTTTATAATTGACATTCGCTGTAAAGAAGAGTCTCCCTGTTTTCCCACTGTATCTCCACCTTCCTTTCCTGAACATCACTGCAGGCACATGAATTTAAGTTTTATAACTTACTACTATGCATGTTCTTAATAAATAAATTGCCCAAACCTGCCCAGAACAGCCTGTTGGCTCCTGTTCCTTAGGAAGGGAGCTCCACGTGTCCTACTGTTCTTTGAACATAGCTTTCCAGTATGAGATGTTCCAGGTTCAACTTGTCCTCCCAGGCCCTTCTCTAAGTCAGCCACTTGCTCAGAGAACACTAACTAGTCCATTAGCCTAAAGAATGGTTGTGCTCTGCACACTGAGTGGGCTCACTGTTTCTAGGCCATTAGCCTAAAGAATGGTTGTGCTCTGCACACTGAGTGGGCTCACTGTTTCTAGGCACTGTGTGTAGTAACCAGAACTGAGATTAGATGGTGGGGTGCAGGGAGGGGAGATCAGGAAGGTAACACTCCCAGGGCAACCAGCACCTCTTGGACATTTTTTTTACCATATCAGATGCCCTTTTCCTTTGGATAATCTCCTTTGCAAACATTGTCTGTTAGTATAAAAAGAAGCCAAATACAAGGCTGCATCACGTGGCACGGCTCTCTATCTGTTGACACCTTAGAAAAGGTGCATTTTATTGCATGTTAATACAATTAGGTGTTAATGCAATTACTCATCAGATAATGGGTATTTACTTACTTAATCCATTTTTGAGATAGGGTCTCACTATGTAGCCTTGTCTGGCCTGCAAATCACCATGTAGACTGGGCTGGCTTCAAACTCACAGAGACCTATCTGCCTTGAAGGTATGTACAGCACACCTAGCACAGGACTTTTTATCACTACACTGAGGGAGTTTATGGGTATGTTGGGTAAAGCACTGCTGCTGGGTAGCAGTCTCAAAGCTGTGTGAAGTGGAAGGTGCTTCCTTCCCCTGACATCTGGTGAGAACCTGATTCCTTCCACCCTTGTCAGCCACCGGCCTAGAGAGGAGAAGCATCGAGGAAGAGAATAGGCAGCCTGTGGTATGGGGAATGTGCCGTGCCAGGCTAGCAGGATCTGATGGTCAAATAAAAAGAGGTGTAGAGAAGACAGACAGATGGTGATGTGGCCTGCCTTTGATCCCAGCACTCAGAAGACAGAGACATATGGGTCTCTGTGAATTTAACGCCAGCCTGGTCTATAAGAGCTGGTTTCAGGACAGCCAGGGCTACACAGAGAAACCCTGTTTTAAGAAATGCCCCCATAGCCGGGCGTGGTGGTGCACGCCTTTAATCCCAGCACTTGGGAGGCAGAGGCAGGCAGATTTCTGAGTTCGAGGCCAGCCGGGTCTACAAAGTGAGTTCCAGGACAGCCAGGGCAATACAGAGAAACCCTGTCTCGAAAAACCAAAAAAAAAAAAAAAAAAAAAAAAAAAAAAAAAAAAAAAAAAAAAAAAAAAAAAAAAAAAAAGAAATGCCCCCACCAAAAATCAGTGTAGAGGGAACAAAATTCGTTAAATCCCAAAATAGCAAAGAGCCAGGCAGTCTTTTAATCCCTGACACCTTGAAGATGAAAACAACAATAAGGAGTAATCTGAGGAAACACAGCCAGCATCCCTGCCCCAGCAAACATGCAACGGAGGCAGGACTGGCTCAGGCCTAAGGAGGAGCTGGGTTGAATGACCGCTGCTGTTTTCTAATGACTTTTTACCCATCCAAGTCAGGATGCTGCCTGTGTGAGCAGGGGACACACCCAGTCCTGTAACAGTCATCAGGGACACGCTGCTCCACCAGACTCCACCTCCCTTCCAGAGCCCAGGTAATAATGACAGCTCACGGCACCAGCAGGGCAGGCACTATCTTGCACAACATTCATTAACATGCTACGTATTATTTTACATCCAGGGGAATGGTCTTTGAGAAGCTAGGCTGTCTGGCCGAAGTCTCATGGCTTGTAAGTGGTTCAAAGGGATCCAAGCCACCGAGTCTATGGTGAGTCTAGTCACCCGGTGAGGCTGACTAGAAATGATGTCTTTCAAGGTCATTTCCCTCTGGGTTTACGCTGGCCTCCTACTTCACCACAATATTAAAGATGCTTTCTTGGTGAAGTAGGCAGTAAACTTTTTATTTGTGGGAAATACTACAACCAGCTATTACGTCCTGCTTGGCATGGCATAATATAAAGGTCATAATGTCACCGACTTGGCAGTTTGGGTGAAACATTCGCCCTGAATCATCCATGCCTCTGGCCCGTCTTCCCGCTCACAGCAAGTGAGAGACTATGCACCCAGTCAGACAGTACCGTAAGGACACAACCAGACAAGCTGGGGTCTGAGTCCATGACACCGAGCCTGGACTTTAAACCGTTGAGAGACATAGCAAGCAAAACACTGTTGGAGCTTAATTGGATCATGGCTTGGAGAGGCTTGGGGAACAGCTATAACACGTCTTTTAGGGACAACTGGGGAAATTAAATGTAGACTGCATATTAGATGATATGATGGAATAATTATTTTCTCAAGTTGATAAATGGTACTGTGGTTAGTCAGAGACATTTAGAGTGGAACAGCATGCTATCTGCAACTTTACTTCCAATTGGTTCACAAACAAAAGGACTCCTCAGGGATGAAGAAACATGGGGAAATTTCCAACTTCCCTAAATAACCTCTCTGCACTCTGATAGTGTGGGCTCAAAGTCCCCAGATGTAAGACCTGGAAAGTGTGCTGCCCTCAGAGAGTATAACACTTGTGCAAGACCCTAAGCCCCCACCAGCCCTCTACATATATGCTACACACTGCCACACACACCCTATGGCCACAAGAAGCTAATAAGATAGAAAGCAGGGGACTTTCTCCTATGGGCAGTGCCTAATCAGAAGCCAGATATTAAACAAGTACTAGTGGCTCAGCAAAGGAATCTGCTATGTGCTTAAGCAAGTTTGTGCCTGACCACGAGAGGCCCCTTTGGTAGCCCTACCTGCACTCTTACTGTATTGGGGATGACAAGAGTAGTGAGGCTCCTGGAGCAGACTTGAGGGGTCCTCTAAAGACAGTGGGGTTCTCTTCTAGCCACATCTGTGAGAAAAATCAGTGAGGCAGAGAAGCACAGGGTTTCAGCGAACCTTCCTCCGCAGTGACTCGGCAGAGGCTGGCGGCTCTGGGTTAAGGAGAATCTGAATAACCCTATCCTGATTAGAGGACAGGAACCAGCTCTTAGAACAGGCTCAAGGGGTAGCTAAAACTAACCACATGTAACCAAGCAAGTAACCAAATGTAGAACTGTTGAGTCTCTATCAAAGGAGCTGAGCAATGAAGACGAAGTACAGGGAGAGGCAATGTGGGAAGGCAAGGGGGCACCCGGGGAAGGTGTCCTAGAAATCAGCCCACCCAACATACACATGCTCTAGGGAGTGAGCCTCACAACCCCTATGGAAACGATGGTGGTCCCCAGAGACAAGGAAGACACTCTCAGGCAGCAAAGCAGGGAAGAAAGGGTCTGCCAGGGAGGAGCACTGTGGGCTCAGCCTCAGGTCTATGAAGGGACACATCTGTTTCAACATCTTTGTTTCTCAAAGATGCATTTGGCTTTCTTTCTTTTTTGGAGACCTGACTCATTATGCAGCACTGACTGCCCTAGAACTCTATATAGACTAGGCTGGCCTCAAACTCAAAGTGATCCACCTGCCTCTGCCTCCAAAGAGCTGAAATTAAAGGCATCCAAATCCAACACCTTTCCTGAACTCTATTTTTATGGAACAATATAGTTTCAAGGCTGCAATAATGAAGCAGGGAGGATCTACGCACAGGCCACTCCTCTTTCCCTGCTCTCTAGCTTCCTCAGAAGAAGAGGCCCACCCTCTAGAGGCAGGGCCCAACCACCTTAGCTGCTCAGTGTGATGGAAGCATTGGGTGCCAACAAATGCCAGAAAAACACAGATAAACCACCACAGAGTTGGGAAATCCAAGAAATCACAAAAGCTTAACAGGAAAAAACTTCTACGAGGGGAAGGCTGAGAAAATGACCAGTAAACCAAAGCACAGACCATCTACAATCCTTTAGCTGTGTGGTGGGGTCAGCCCAGCTCTGGGCTCCATCCCCACACCACCACACCCTCCCCACCTGTCCACTCTTACATCTCTTTGCTGTGAACTGCTGTTTTAAACAGGGAAATTTAAAATGCCAACTGAGATGCTAATTCTCAGCACCGGTGATGGCCCACACCACTATCTAGCAGTTACACTCTACAACTGCCCAATTACCTGCCAAGTTACAAAAGATGATTAAGATACAGACAATAACTGTCACCCAGGGACACTGAAGGCAGTCTCCCTCATCCTCCCAAGGAGATGAAGCTGCCTATGTCCTGAGGCTGAGAAAGTATGTCCCACCACTCTTCTGTGGTCATATGGCTAAGGCCTTCAAGGCACAGTCCTACCACTATGGGGTCTTAGTGCTCAGCCAAGTCCTGGTTTGTACCTGGTGACAGGAATCCTGTGCTGGATCATAACTTAAACTGCTTTTGCTTCCACCCCTGCCAAGGTGAAAGATGCCCCCTCATCCTTTAGGGCCAAAACCACAAGTCGCTGGGACCATCTCTACTACTGCCACCTCAAGTCCTAGACATGATATCCCTGCCTCTCTTATGACCCTATACAATGTTCTGGGGTATGGACATCACCATACATGCACGATCCTGTCTGCCTGCCACCGGAGTCACTTGTACTTTCTACAGATAGGTCACTAGGTATCCATGGGGCTGTCAGTACTTTCTCTCTTTCATAGCTCAAGACTGGATACCACCCATGCCTCAACAGCCACAGAATCCCACATCCCAGGTCCAGCTTGATACCATAGCACCCATTCTCCCAGACAGTATGCACTTACTGCCTGGTTCTTAGATGGGATGCTGGCCTACTGATAAAGAACCAACCATGTGGCCATACATGGTGAAGAGGGACAGGCTGCTTGTCACTCCACCGGACATGTAAAGCTTGTGAGCAACTGCATAGACACCCCATGCCGACAAGCAGCTCCTTATTTCCAGTTCCCACGTGGGCAGGCAGCAGCACACTCTCTAGTTCTTTCTTGACTGGCTGCTCTCTAGGGGACAGGAGAGGTGAACTGCGCTGACCTCACTGTTTCCCACGGGCTAATGCCTGATGCCTTTGAAAACAGGTGCTCTCAAGATCAAGAGCACTTGCCTGAAGTCCCTGAGGTCCACTTGCTACGTCATCTTATGTAAGTCTGTCTAACAGGTTCAGCAGTCTCCTGGCCAGGCCATAGGAATGCAGCTTGCACAGGCAGATGCAGCCATAAGGAAGGGCTTCTACCACCTTTCCATGTTAGCCAACTCTAGTAACCATAGGTCATATCATCTATGCCCTCAAAGTGCCATGTCCTGGGTACTATGTAAAGCCTACAAAAGATGCTCCACCAGATCGTGACCCAGAGCCTTGGATAATCAACACCAAATACCAGTGTCACTCCTGCCACATTTAACGGCCTGGCTTGGATGCTTTGTGAAAGCCTGGGTTCATCTCCCTCCCTAGCATATCAATGACACCCCTACCCTCCTTTGAGCCCCCAATGAGAGCATTTCTGACCCTTCAGTCAGTGTCTAATGGGATCGAAGACCCAACAGTTTCTTCATCTTCCCCCTTCACCTCTACTGCAGCCAGACACCCCAGCTGCTCACTGTCCCTCTAGCTGCCTCCTCTTAGCAGGGAAAAGCAAGCCCACTTGCACTGTCTCCAATGGAGACAGAGACAGAGAGAGAGAGAGACAGAGACAGAGACAGAGAGAGAGAGAGAGAGAGAGAGGGAGGGAGAGAGAGAGAGAGAGAGAGAGAGAGGGAGGGAGGGAGAGAGAGAGAGAGAGATCCACAGATTTTGCTCTGAGGATAACCAGCAGAGCCTGGGCAGGTAGGAAGCTGCACTGTGAACAGGGCTGACTGTGGAAAAGAAGAAAAGGCCAGCTTACAGAAGCAAGGAGTGCTTGCTGCTTATACTTCCTAGTTCAGCTCCACACTGGGGCTATGGATGTAAACGAGCCAAAGAGAACTAAAAAGAGCACCATGAGAAGGTGGGGCAAAGACAGAGGAGCAAGCCACATGAGAAGAGTGAATACAAAGAACATAAAACACATGTGTAGAAATTCAGGGGAGAACAGAGTATTTCAGGGGTCTCTGGAGGGGAACAAGTGGGGCAGAGGATGTGCAGGGGTGCTGTGTGGGCAGGCCACTGGAACATGCAGTAGGGCAGGGCTCAAAGGCTGAGGTGGAAACCTGGGAAATGCAGAGAATGCACAAGCTGCACACCAGGAAGAACGCAGCCTGGATAGCCCAAGGAGGGGAGTGGTAGAAAGATGGCAGGAGCTGGGGAGTGCACAGAGAGCCGAGTCTCAGTGCAAGAGACCATATAGAAACTAGGTCAAAGAGACTGGGTCAGAACTACGGCAGAGGACTGGACGGCGTGCTAGAGACCGGAGTGCCTTGCCAGCCAGCCACAGAAATGAAAAGACTTTTTCAACTTGCACAATTATTCCCTTCATGAAGAGAGAAAATATGGGGCCAGAGACACCTTGTAAAGGTGTGCTGAGACCAATGGCCACTGGGATATGCTGTAACACCAACTGATCTGTCCAGTAGCCCTGAGCAAAGTGCCCATCGTTCTCAGTGCCTTACTGGGATGTAAAGATCCCATAGTACATCTGTCTCACCTGCATCCAAATGTTGTCTGCAGCAATGTAGTGATTCCAACGCAGAAGAAAATGGTCCCGATGAGCTGGCTGGTGGCCCACTGGTCATCCCCCACGCACATGGCATCAGCCAGCAAAAAGGGCACCGCGATCGTGCCACTGAAACACGTCAGGTAGTGCTGCTCAAGGAGAGACAAGGGGAAAGGTAAACCTGCCCTGGCTTGGCTTGATTTGCCCCCGACACTGGTGTACTGGTGTCTTTAGGACATACAGACCACATGAAGAAGCTCTAGTTACAGGAGTTACACATTCTGATCACATGTCCCGCCCTTTTGTAACTTTCCTTTCCCTATCACCCATGTCCTATGACATCACTGACATGAGTTCACATCACCACAAAGGAAGGTCTCACAGAAGTTTAGATATTTCTTACTGACATACTTACTTTTTGTGCCCACTAACACTTGTCCAGCATGCTAAGTACACTGTGCCAAACAACTCTTGCTGAGGTGAAGGAGACCCTCGCTAGGCATGCTCTAGGATGTGATTTGACAAGGTCTTGTTTTGCTCCTGTTTTATGGAGTCAGGGTCTCACTCTGGAATCCACAGTGTGTCAAACTCGCTGTATGGCTCGAGCTGATCTCAAACCCATAATCTTCCTGCTTCAGTCTTCCTGTTATCCAGGAGTAACAGGAATGCACCAAACGCAGCTGGGATGCTCACATTTTACATCTGCATTCCTAAAATATTAGCCTATAGGGTTCTTTCATTTGCTTTTAGCCCTCTCAGGTCTGGGGAATATACTGTAGAGACTTCAGAGCAGAGGGCGTTTTCTACCTCGCTCTGTGGTCCAGCACTCTTGGGCAGAGACCCACTCTCCCTCTAAGTACCCCGTCCTCCCCCCTATGGCCCCTGAAGATAGCTAAGCACTCACATCATTTCCCTTTCTCCCCCTAATTTTCTAGTTCTTTATTTCTGTTCTGTGAACTCCCTCTTTTTTTCCCTCACAGCTTCCCATTTCTGCCCAAGTCAGAGAAGCATACTGACTGTAGCTCAAATGTAGCTCAGGTGTGTTCTGTGGAAAACTCCTCAATGCAGTGCACAATGTACTGTGTATCGTTAGAAACAGGAGGCAAAAGAGTTGTCACTCCCATGTGACTATCCTAGAAATGCCTGAAAGGTGCGTCTCTCATATCAGGTTCAGGGTTATTTACCAAGCCCTCTCAGCCCTCTGGCTGCCAGCAGTGGGGCCAGGCACAGCCCGGCCCCAGTAGGCATGGGGTCTGAGCAACAAGTCTGACTTTTCCCCCATCCAAGAACCCTAAAGGGAACTGATCACACACTGAGCAAGGACGTGTGGAAAGCCCAAACCCAATGCAGGGGTCAGAAGCCAGGTAATGAGGCCAGGAAGGAGAGAGCACCCCCACATGGACAAGAGCACTGAGGACAAGCGCTAAAGTCACAGTAGACCTGTCTATTGTCATCCTCCCCCATAGGCTGGGAGGCAGCAAAGTTCCCTTCCTTTAAAACACAGTAGAGCCTTGCCTCTTTTCCTGGTCATGATACTTGCCATAATCTGATCCTGGATTGCTAAGGCCAGGTGAGAGGTCGAGGCTACTAACCCCTTTCTGTTTCTGCTGTCTCCCCTCCCCTGATCCGCCTCCCCTGCAGCCCCACCCCCCATCACTTTTCACTCTCTGAGCATTTACTTCCCAGTTCTTTTCTTTCCCCTGCTGTTCTGAAATTAATGTTGAAAATTCTTATACACCTTTCTTGTAAAATACATTTACAATAAATCTTAGTTAAAATAAAACTTGGAGACTAGAGAGATGGCTCAGCAGTTTAAGAAACACATATACTGTTCTTGCAGGACACTGGAGTTCGGCTCCCAGAACCCCAATCAGGCAGTGAGACTCCGATACCTACAGCCTCCACAGCCACCTGTAGTCACATGCCTACCCACACATAATATACAGACTAAGAATAATAAAATAAAAATTAAACATTGACTATCTTGAAAATTTAGCCAGTAAACAGTATAAGCTCTAGGCCAGAGGTCACACACCCTAGAAGAATCATCTTACCTGTAATCCCAGGAATATGCACAAGTACCAGGGAGGAACATCTTCTATAGTGTAGATCATATCCGACCTCTGGGGATCCAGGCTCCCAGTGCTGTCCAGGGTCTCTGCAAGAGAGCTCTGGAGTTGAGAGGAGAAAAGAGGGGTTAGTCACTGCCCGGAACAATGTTAGCTCCGTTTGACTTAGCACAGCCCTCTATTGCCCAGAACCACCTTCTGCTGCTGTAGCCATTCTGCCCTTTGAATACCTCAGAGGGGTAATTCTCAGAATGAGGGCTCTGACTCCCATGACACTGCCTCATTCCCAAGAGCACCAACCCTGACCAGAGCCTCATGACTGAAATTTTGGTTTCAGCTTTATTTATTAAAAAACATTTCTAATACTTTATCTGGCAATAAAGATTTTTAAAATGTTAAGTATTGCATGCATCTAAAAGTCAAGATCACCAAGATAACTAACTCAGCCTAGCATTTATTCAGTCTTGACATCAGCTAAACAGATGGCTTGAAGAAACCATGTCTTTCTTTCCATGGAGTCTTAAAATTGCTCTAGTTTCTAAGACTGCAAATAATTAATTGCATTTCTTAGAATCTGAGGTGCATATCTCTGGTGGTTGGAATGAGATGTTTCCCATAATCTCAGACATATGAATACCTGGTTCCCAGTTTGGGCTGTTTGGGGAGGATTAGGAGGCATGGCTTTGTTGGAGGAAGTACGTCACTGGGTGCAGGCGTCTCTGCTTCCTGTTGTGGTTTTTGACTTAAGCTCTTAGCTGCCTGCCTGCTGCCACGCTTCCTGCAGTGATGGTCATGGAACCATAGCTCCAAACAAACCTTTGTCACAGTATTTCACCACATTAATTAAAACGTAACTAACACAATATGTACTTTTAAAATATTTTCTAACCTAGCAAACAAAATAATAGGAAACAAAATGAAAATGTTCCACAAAAAATGGCTAGAGCTAATACTGTGAGCCTGCAGCCCATGTCCGATGGAGCTAGCCCACGGGGAGCTGCTGATTCCATGCCCTGGCGCCTAGTTTTCCTTGAAAGGGGCAAACTTGGGGGTTAAACAAACCTTTCCATAAACACTGGAATTCCGCTTCACTGTCTACGGTTAAAAGGTACAGCCTAATGAAGCTGACACTTGACACAAATGTTACAGAACAAACATTTGCCTCTGGTCCAGCAGCAGACGCTCACAGGCATGCAGTGCTGAATGTGCTAGAATGGAACTGTGTCTTTCAGAGACTGTAGTAGTAGACATGACAGAGAAACTGCACGTGCAAGAGAGACTAGGACAGGACTGGCTCAGCAGGCTGGGCTACTCAAACCTTCTCGGCCTTCCAAAGGAAGGTCTGGCCTCACCTGACACCAGCTCCCAGGTGTTTGCTTTTGTTCTTGGATTTAAAAAATAATATTCTTTCTTTTTTCCTCTGAAGCCTTGGGGTAAGGTAACGGTTTACACAACAAATCCATCAATGGCAGTACCCTTGGGTCACCTGTTACCAGCTTGTTCACTGAGAAACTAGACTAAACTCAACTACATGGTAGCCAGCCATTCCTAGGACGCTGATTCCTGATAAAACTTTCCATGCCAAAGCTCAGGTGATCTTCCCCAGTTGGCACTATTTCCTGAGAACTAATATGGATTGTTGTGGGAGAATTACAACACTGCCTGCCTGCCTGCACTGGGGGAAAGGTGCTGGGAGGCCTGGTGCTCTCTAACTCTGCTCCTGTATTTTAATCTGCAGCTTCTTTCCATACACAACTGTGAGGATGAGAACTGAATGGATTCTATCAATCTTAAGAAACGCCTGAACCCAACTGCAATTCTTGAAACACTTCTACACACATACAGGACTAAGGACATACTGGGCTCACCACACAAGGTAAATTCCACACTGTCATATATCTTACACAAAGGAATAAAACCAAGGGCAAAATAAACCCCTTCCTTAGTATATGCTAGTTTGCCTAATGAATGCCCCCAAAGGCTTCATGAAGGGTGGCAACAGCACAAGATACCATGGACCTTTAAAACATAGATCTTAAATAACACTGGAAGCTGGGGAAGAGGACTGTAAACAAAGTCCACTTTAGACAAAACAGACAGACAAACAAACAAAGGCACAGACACAAAGATCTGAACTCTTGAAATGCATTGTGGGACCCTGCTTGCCCCTGCCCCCTTTCTGTTTTTTGGGTCAGGATATGAGCATTGGCTCTTATGTGCCGTGAGACTCTATGGGGCGATGCCCACTAGGGTTGCCTATCTTCTCCTTCCAGACCTTTTAAGCCAGAATAGAACTCTCTTTACTTCATTTCATTGTAGTAATACAAAATAAAAAAGTACACAAACATGGTCATTCAAATTTTATTTAGAAAACAATGAATAAGCACACACACATGTACACATGTGTGTATATGTACATATGTAAATGCAAATATATCTCTATAATCACATACATACATACATATATACATACATACATACATGAATGCATGCATGCATGCATGCTTTGGAATGCCACACTGGTAGCTGGCAGTTTTGATTTCAGATATCAACCTTAGGTACACTTACCTTATATTTTTATTCCTATTTAATTCCTATTTTATATTTTATTCCTTTTTAAGGTGAAAAGCTGATACCCAGAGAGTCATGGTAATTCCTTAGAGTCTGAGTCACCTCTGTAATCAGACTTGACTTTTGGTCCTCAAGCTCTTAACCACTGTTCTCAAACATTCTGGCCAAGGCTTTTACAAATACCTAAATAATGACTTAAGAGCTTTTAACCTTAATTGCTACTAAGACAATTAAAACCTAGAGTAATTATGACTTTTCCATTACAAAACAAACATACAGACACCCCAAACACCCGGGAAGGTATGATGCCCGAAACCAGAGCTCCCCCCACCCCACCCCGCTCTGCAGAAACAGGGCCGGGCAGTAGGAAGGGGTGAGCATGGGTACCTTCTCTGCAATGCCGTTCTCTGTGGTGTAGATTGCCATGAGCTCTGTGTCTTCGTTGTCCTGCTCTCCGCTGGATGTGGCCCCACCATTGATCACCACCTGAAGAGAAAGGCTACAGTGAGAGGAGCTTTCAGCACTTGCCATTCTGCTGTAGGGAAATATGGTTTTTCTAAATGGCCTCTCATAATTCTTAAGAGAGCCCTCAACTGCATATTACATATTGCAGCGGCAAACTTTGTTTTCTTAAATGAAACAGATGTGTATAGGCTACTTTAAATGGAGAAGTGTGGAGCTTCCCATAGGGTGGAGCTGGGTGAGCCAGAGCCCCCCAGGAAAGACAGAAATGGAACATTCCAAAGAAACCTCTAGCCATAGAATCCTCAACACTCTCCAGGGCAAGGGAAGTGACTGAGAAGGCAGTGTTGCAATGTAGGTGACCAGGCTGCTGCTGAATGGTAGTGTCTAAACTGCTTTGGTTAAGATCACTTCCTCAGGAACCAAGGTAACTGCCTGTCTGCTCTAGAAAGAGGAAGTGTAGCAGTCAGAAGACTGTAAGTAAGCAGCCTGCTGTGTGCAGCTGCTTACGACACTGGGAAGCAGGAAGCCACCCATCCTGGAATCTATTCAAAGGAGGTCTAGCCTTATGCTGTGCATCCTTTGGTGAGAAACAACATGATTTACCTGGTTAGAAACAAGAAACAAAGTATTTTCATTCCTTAATCAAATGGTTCTGTTCCTAGAGATCTCTTCTAAAGATGTCACACCGAAAGTTAAAGAGGCTTTAACCCCAAGAAAACGAGCACTTTTCAGGTGTAACAATAACTAGCTATAAACTAGTTATATTCAGATACTAGAAGAAAAATAGACATTTATGTGTATTTAAGTTTGTAGGTGCCAGGAGAGACCAGAAGAGGGCATCAGATCCTCTGACTCTCAAGTTGCAGGCAGTTATGAGCTACCTAAACCAGAAACACTGACGACAGTCTAAGAGAAACAATATGTGTAATACAGAGAAAGGGGGACTGTCTGTCAACAATTTATAAAGAGCACCCCAGATCAACAGGGGAAGAGGGAGAGACCCGTGCAGGATCAAGCATGAGTGGGATAGGGCGTCAGAGTCCTACTCCCAGCTGAGAAACACTAGCAGTTGATGGCTGCTGAGACAGGGAAGTCAATTTTCTCTAGTGCTCTAGCCGCTTGTGGTTGCCTAGGAACCAGTCGATGGCTCTCCACCAACGGTTCCCTACCTGGATGTTGAGACCTCTTTGGGAGCAGAATGACCCTTTCACAGTGATTGCCTATAAGACATCCTGCATATCAGATATTTATACTACGATTCATAACAGTAGCAAAACTACATATTATAGTTGGGGTCACCACACCGTGGGGAACCATGTTGCAGGGTCAGGTGTTAGGAAGGTTGAGAAGCACGGCTCTACACCCATGCACATACTTACAGCAGCACTAACTGAACTCTGTTCAACAGGAAGAAGAGAGCACGGGATAAAATTGGAAGGAAGAATGGGAAGGTCTGAGAGAACTAAGAGCTGGTCAGGAAGCTGAATACGATCAAAATACATTGTATATTTGTATAAAATTCTCATCAAATACACAAAGAAAAACAAGCATACTGCTGAGTTCAAGACTACTCCGGGCTACATAGCAGGAGGCTGTCTAAAGAAAAAGGAGGATGAGAGGAGAGAAAAGAAACTCGGAAGTTCACATGTTGGCAAAGGGAAAAGTCCAAGCAATACTATGTAAAACATTATAATAATAGTATTAGCACACAAGCCAAGAGCCTTCCCAGCGATCCTTATGGTTGGCAAAAGATCCAGAAACAATAAACTTTGGGTCAAGGACAGCAACAGCAGAGCTTTTCATCTCCACTCCTCACACTCCCTGAACACGCACACCTGCTGACTCAGCATGTGCGCTGTCTTCACACTGCCTTTAAAGCAAAGGACAGCGACAGCTCAGTCCCATATAGTGACCGTGGTTGTTAGTCAAAAGGTCATTTTACCTTCCTTTTCCTTTTACACATTTGGTAGTTTCCTATAATGAACACAAGTTCTTTCTCCAAGAGGGAGTCATTAAGAAGACTAACTAACTAACTAACTAACTAACTAAGCAACCACGGTATAAAGTTCCTTGGCCTGAGGAATTCTAGAGATTTCCAATCCACTGACTTTTGTAGTTGAGAAAATTGACCCAGCAAAAAATTAAATTTCTCATTTGAAAGCACGTAGACCCAAGTCTAAGTTTAAAAGCATGCTAGATATCTCAGTGGGGCTCTAATTTAACATGCTGTAACGGGGTTGAATTTTCTTATATTACTTAGCAAAGGTCTGCTTTTAAAACTATTTCTGTCCAAGTACAATGGTGCATACCTATAATCCTAGCTCTCAGAGGCTGAGGAAGGAGGATTATGGGTCTAGGGCCAACCTGGACCAGAACAAGACCCTATCTCAAAAACCAGACCAACTAGGCGTGGTGGCGCACGCCTTTAATCCCAGCACTCGGGAGGCAGAGGCAGGTGGATTTCTGAGTTCAAGGCCAGCCTGGTCTACAAAGTGAGTTCCAGGACAGCCAGGGCTATACAGAGAAACCCTGTCTCGACCCCTGCCCCCCCCCCAAAAAAAACCAGACCAAAATAAGCAGAAAAACACACAGAATTCTAATCACACTACTACTTCTTACATGAAGACCTGGGTACGTGACATTGGTTGTCCGTGCTAGCTGCAGCAAGACCCACGTTCCCAGCCCAATTCAAGTTTGCACTTGAAGCTAGAGCATTCCACGCTGCATCACTCAGCGGCCTGAGAAGCCAGGGAGAACACACAGGCAGGATGAATTTCCTAACATAACACAAAACAACTGGAGTGGAGTAACTAAGAACCAAGGCTGCTCTGCTTTGTGGGTAACTGTACCTTTTGGGGAACAAGGGTGTTTTGGAACTAGGAGGAGGTAGTAGTTACAAAACAGAGTGAATATATATATATATATAATATCTCTGACAACTCTATTTCAAATTTTATGTTATATACACTGTACCTCAAAAACAACTTTTTTGAGATAGGTTCAAAATGTAGCCCAAGCTAGCCTTACACTCCAGAGCCTCTCTAGCCTTGGCCTTCTGAGTCCTGGCCTACACCACTGTAGCCAATCTCACTAAACTCTTCATTTTTACAGGGTACCAAATACAGAGTTTGGCAAGAGTGCACAATTCCAACTGTTCTTCTGACTCTGTCTATTCATATTCACACAACAGATGCTCCTTGGGCATCACAAAAACTCAGATGCTTATTTCAATGGTCCTAGCTATGTCCGGGGCAAACAAGACTCAATCCTGATACTCTACAGGATGCCCATTGAGGGTGAGCACTGGTGTCAGGCTAGGAAATTCCAGCTTAACTCAGGAGGCCTTGGGGAGCCAGGAGGGGGGGCCAAGCACAGGCACTGAAATGCCTTTTAAGCTTTCTAAGATTTGGTTTTGAGCTGCACTAATAACGTGGCTGGTAGGGTGGTTTAGGAAGTGGCTCTGAGCAGAGCTGATGCTGAGCTATTGTGGGCAGTGAGGTGCCGCCGGATGAAGACAGTCTTGCAGGGGTAGGGTTGTGCTTCTGGGCATACCGGTTCCACATCACTGAGATGAGAGACACAAAACATTTTAATTTCAGACCCCAGCACCCACACGGTCTTGTACCAGGAGATCCAGGTACTGCCTGTATGTGATACACAGACATATACGCAGGCAAAGCATCCATACATACAAAATACAGGTTAAAGAAAAGAAGGAGAATGGTTGTGCTTCTGTTCTGACCCAGTGTCAAGGGGCTGTGGAGAACAGCACCTGAGGAAAGACCTAGCTAAGCTGGCTTTCACAGCCAATCCACTCATTAATCTATTAATTGCATTCACAAACAGATTATCTATTCAAAAGGGCAGAACTCTAGTCTTCTCTTAAAAGTCCTACTTGGTACCATCTCTTCATATTTCTAACAGGGATTAAATTTCAAAATGAGGTTTAGTGGAACCAGACCACACCGAGGCCATAGCATGCAGCTCTAAGCCAGTGCTACAAAGCCTCTCTTTGTAGAGAAGATGTAAGAATTCGTGACCCAAGGGCTTGGTAAGTGCCAGACACATTAGTCATCCCTATTGCCATCCACCCCTCTCTATGTAAAGCTGGACACAGCCTACAGTTTCACTATGGGCCAGGGATAGCCATGTCACAAGTAGCATTAAAGGACCAGGTGAGATACAACCCAACAGGAATACCCAGAGGAGACGCAGCGGAGAGGAGCAAGAACCTGTGAACTCTTGCTGAGTAGCAGCTACTGCAGCGCGCTTTGTTAGAATGTGGCCACGAGGGTGTCGCAAAAGGCTCTGTAGGACTATAAGTTAAGTCAGAAATCCCCAGTGCTAAAGCTCCCCAGTACTGAGGAGCTCCTGGCTTTTGATGGCTACAGGGAGACGGAGAGTCAGTTTCCTTATGGTTTGAGTTACGGGTGGGCAAGCACACAGCAGAGCAGTCAACTCCCAAGCCAAGCTGGGCAATACAAACTTGATTCAGTGGGAAAAGAAAACAAAAGAGAAACCTCAGAGTGGGGTAGCAAGGGGTAAGAGGACTTTGCAGGGGCTGTGGGGCAGGGGAGAAGAGCATGTTCAAATTACATTTGTATAAAATTCTCAAAGAACCATCAGCCAGTTTCAGGTAGCTAACGTATGTTAGTTAGATCTGAACCACATCTAACAGTACAGTTTTGGAGAGAAAAATGAAGACTCTCTCCAGAACACAGTAAGCACTGGAATGGTTTTAAAACATTAATAGCAGTGTGTACTTCCTTCCTGGGTTAACTCAAGCAGGTCCCCTGAGGCTGGCTAAGAGTGCAGCCAATAACACCATGAGAGACGGTTGATTTTCTAGACAGTTGATTTTCAATGCCACGATGTTCACTGAAAACACAAGTGTTAAAGTGTGTCCTACGTATACTCCAGAGAAGAACTGCAGGCAGGAAACACTCTTACCGGGAGAGTAAAGAAATTCGAGTGCTTCGCCTCCTCTTCATATTTGCCTTCCGTGGAGCCCCCAGCCTCCACTGATTTGGATGCCGTGTTCTTGCCGATACCCATCATCAAGGAAGGCTGAGCAACCTACACAACAGTTGGCCTGGAGTGGTTACAGGGAAGGCTTAGTCAAGCCAGGAGTTTAAGACCAGAGGCAGCTCGTCAGCACCAGGAACGCTGGATTCTTAGACGGAGGTTACTGTCATCTCTTCTCACCTGAAAAGACAGTGCACCAAAGTCAGAAAGACAGTCACGAGACTTAGTGCAACAAAGTCAGAAGGACAGTCATGAGACTTAGGCAGGTACAAGCTGCATCCAAGCAGCTGACAAGACACCAGTGCTTTTCAGGAACCCACCCCTGTACTACAGTTAGTCACCATTCCCCTGGAGAAAGAAAGAAAATGATAAGTCAAAATATTAGAATACTAGGAAGAAAAAAAAAAAACCCAGCTAAGGTATTCCTATGATGTGCATTGACCCTGAGCTTCCGGGTAGAGCATTCTCCATTGATGGAGGCACTCTCTACCTGCCCTGTCCAGCTGATATCTGTAGGCATCTGGCACTTAAAAAGTGGCTGGGGCTGGTGAGATGGCTCAGCGGGTAAGAGCACCCGACTGCTCTTCCGAAGGTGATAAGTTCAAATCCCAGCATCCACATGGTGGCTCACAACCATCCGTAAAGAGATCTGGCGCCCTCTTCTGGAGTGTCTGAAGACAGCTACAGTGTATTTACATATAATAAAAAGTGGCTTGTGAGCCGGGCGTGGTGGCGCACGCCTTTAATCCCAGCACGCGGGAGGCAGAGGCAGGCGGATTTCTGAGTTCGAGGCCAGCATGGTCTACAAAGTGAGTTCCAGGACAGCCAGGGCTACACAGAGAAACCCTGTCTCCCAAAAAAAAAAAAAAAAAAAGTGGCTTGTGCCGATGCAGAAATGAATTTTAATTAAAGTTTAAGACAATGCAGATATAGCCAACTTATCACAAATAAAAGGGGACTTAAATAATTCTAAATCCCCTACCTATGCTATGGAAGGCAGAAGGCATTCAACTTCTAATAAAAGATAAAAATAACCTACGTGGCTATGCAGACTTCAAGCAAGACAACAAGAGCATGCGTTCTCAGTCCGTTAGAATGCCACAAAATGGGAGTCAGAGCAGGCATGCCTAACTAGGTAACATAAATACACTTCAGAAGAAAACCAAGGGCCTCCCTCCAACTACCTAACGAGAAGGTACACAAGGCGTGGGAAGAGAGAGTTCACCACTACTAAATCTGAGATGGATATGACAAGGCTGAAGAATCCAAGAGATGGAATTATTCAACAAAGAAACACCCAATATTCCAAACTTTAAAAGGAAAGAAAAGAAAAAGAAAATTTCAAAAGCAGAAAGATCTTGCAACAATTAGGTAGACACACTTCAAAAGAGAAAAAAAAATTAAAACAACTTCAAACCACGAAACATAACCTGGACAATACAGCTAATCCACTGGGGATTAACAAACATGTGAAAAACTCGTCTTCAAAGATGAGAACGCACAAAGCATACAAGCAAGGCTGGCACACGTACAACACAACAAGCCCCGGTGTGCCCGGCTCTATATGAAGCAAGACTGCCATGAGCGGGCGGGCGGGCGGGGTGGGAGGGGCAGAGCGCACTCAGGGTGTTTGCATATTATCGCAAGCAATGTGGGATCCATCTTCCCTCCAAGAAGGAAAGTCTAACCAAACTAAAGGGTGTGTAAGAATCAAGTAGGAAACTTTCTTTTTAAAGACTTCTCCATTTGGGGTGGGTAAGCAAAGGCACGTGACAGCTGATCAAGGGCAGTCAGGAGATCAGAAAGGGAAAACAAGACACAGCAGCCGGCCTGCCACACTACAGTCTTATTTTTTTATCCATTAAGTTCTAAATGTTTATAGGTGTTCTACTTTCCTGGAAGTCTGTGTTGTGAGCATGCCTGGTGCAGGGAGCACCAGATCCCCTGGGACTGCAGTTACAAATGCTTGTCAGCCTCCATGTAGGTGCTGGGAGAGAAGGTAGCATTGTTAACCACTGAGCCATCTCCCAGACTCCAAACTGCATTCTTGAACAGAGAGAATCCAAGACACCATCAAACTTTCCCAGAGTAAAGAGTGCTCACTTACATTCTTATCGAATCCACATCTACTTAAAACAGCTCTCAACAGTTCTCTGAGCTCCAATGGCAATATTTGTATTTGGCCACAAGTGGGAGAGAGCTGGTTATTTAGGAGGAGGAGGCAGTGCTGACCTTCACCCTCCAATTCGCAGACCACACCCTGCAGAAGGCTTTGGGTTACAGGGACAACAAATGAATGTGGTATTCATGGCTCACAGGGACAGCCACAGGGTCAGATACTGTGTAATAACACAAGATCAATGCCTTCACCCACACAGGGAGTTGTTCTGCATGGGAAATGCCAAGGTCTGGGGGAAATGCAAAGGTGAAAGGACAAAAAATGGGGGAAGGGACAAGGGCAGAGGGAAGTTTAGGGACTTGTCTAAATTTCTGATAACACATGACCAGAGGGATGGCTGAGAAGTTAGGTTAAGAGTACATACTATTGGGGCTGGTGAGATGGCTCAGTGGTTAAGAACGCCACTGCTCTTCCAAAGGTCCAGAGTTCAAATCCCAGCAACCACATGGTGGCTCACAACCATCCATAATGAGATCTGATACCCTCTTCTGGAGTGTTTGAAGACAGCTACAGTGTACTTACATTTAATAAATAAATAAATAAATCTTTAAAAAAAAAAAAAGAGTACATACTATTCTTTTTTTTTGGGTTTTTCAAGACAGGGTTTCTCTTTATAGCCCTGGCTGTCCTGGAACTCACTTTGTAGACCAGGCTGGCCTCGAACTCAGAAATCTGCCTGCCTCTGCCTCCCAAGTGCTGAGATTAAAGGCGTGCGCCACCACGCCCTGCGAGTACATACTATTCTTATTCCCAGCTCCCAATTACCTGGGACTCCAGTTATAGACCCCAACTTCTTCTCTGACTTCTTTAAGCATTGCATTCAAGGTTACAAATCCATACTCAGGCACACACATGAATGAATGAATGAATGAATGAATGAATGAATGAATGAATGAATGACGTGGCAGTGAACACCTTAATCTCAGCACTTGGGAGGCAGAGGCAGGCGGATTTCAGAGTTCGAGGCAGCCTGGTCTACAAAGTGAGTTCCAGGACAGCCAGGGCTATACAGAGAAACCCTGTCTCAAAAAAACAAAAAACAAAAAACAAAACAAAACAAATTGTGGGTACTAGAAAGATAGCTCAGCAGTTAAGAGCACTGCTGCTCTTGCTGAGAACCTGTTGTTCAGTTCCCAACACTCACATGCTGGCCCAGAACTGTCTGTAATTCCAATTCTAGGAAACCCAATACCTCTTCTACTCTGGGGGCTTTTACACACAAGTGGTACATATACACTTTCACAGACTCCCACATATACACACAAGTAATACTAGTCTTAAATTGTGTGTGTGTTGTGTTAACATAAAAAAGAAAGTCTTCTAGAACTCTAGCACTAGATAAGCTCCCTAATAAAGGGTGCCGAGGCTGCTCTTCCTACTCCTTACAAAAGGACAGAGAATGTTCCAGGCTTCTTGCTGTCTGGGCCCTGACCACTTGATAGAGGGAAGGGTGGTTGAGGGGTGATGACGACAATGACAGTAATAATAGCCATTTTCTATTTGCTAAGTGGCCTTTATGCCAGGCACACTATGTAACTCTTATTACATAAATAACAATTATTTCTGGTCTGTGATCATAATCTTGTTTGATTTGAGTGACCACTGGAACTACTGGGGCTACTGCAAGGAGATTCACTTTTCAATAAGCAAAACTGATAAAAATGTAATCTTAGTACCCTGAAAATTTCATGGAATAATGAGCAAGAACAGTCATATAGTGGGACATCAGTCATACAGTGGGACATCAGTCATACAGTGGGACATCAGTCATACAGTGGCACATCAGTCATACAGTGGCACATCAGTCATACAGTGGCACATCGAGGTATAGGTAGGTCTGGATGTAATCCAGGCCATGACAGACAATTCACTACTCACAAAAATCAGTGAAAGAGCTAAGATTTTAAAAGTCTACTATGTAATTACATATTAGGACTAGGGAACCTTTTTCTTGGTTTATCATTAAGGATTAAATTAAGACTGATAGAGTTGGGGCTGGTGAGATGGCTCAGCAGGTAAGAGCACCCGACTGCTCTTCCGAAGGTGATAAGTTCAAATCCCAGCATCCACATGGTGGCTCACAACCATCTGTAACGAGATCTGGCGCCCTCTTCTGGAGTGTCTGAAGACAGCTACAGTGTACTTACATATAATAAATAAAATAAATCTTTAAAAAAAAAAAAAAGACTGATAGAGTTCATAATATAAAGTTCTTTAGATTTCGGTATAGAGACAAATCAAAATTAAGGGACAAAATGCAATAGATATAAAATAGCATATAAATATTTTTGCTTTCTAAGTCAATCTTTTTTTTTTTAAGATTTTATTTATTATATGTAAGTACACTGTAGCTGTCTTCAGACACTCCAGAAGAGGGCGCCAGATCTTGTTACAGATGGTTGTGAGCCACCATGTGGATGCTGGGATTTGAACTTATCACCTTCGGAAGAGCAGTCGGGTGCTCTTACCCGCTGAACCATCTCACCAGCCCCTAAGTCAATCTTACAAATAAAAAGAAACCATAATCCTCTGTATACAATGAGCAGGACAGTGTGCTTCCAACCTCCATTCCCCTGAATACAAACAGCACAATAGATGTATGAGTCCTACTTAAAGTCAAATGAGATGATGAGCTACCTCTGCCAGTGTCATCTGTTCTAACAGTCTCAATGAAAGCATGGGAAGAACAGATACTCATATATTCCTGGTGAAAAATGAGGTGATGAGAAGGTGATTTGGTTTTGTATATCATAAGGCTCATACTAGAGTCCTGGGACTGAATTTAGGGCCTTGCACATGCTATGTGTCTTGAAAGTACACTACTTCCAGCAGTATATTCTAAGATAATGACTAAGACAAACACTTAGTGGCATGGTAAAATTACGATCCACTCATTAAAAACAACGCCATAGAGCTGAATTTAAAGACTGCACAGGGGCTAGAGAGATGGCTGGGCAGGTAAGAGCACTTGCAGCTCTTTACAGAGGAATTCGGTTCATCCTAGTACCCGCATGGCAGCTTCACAGCCTTTCTTATATTACCTCTAGCCCCAAGGGATCCAGCTCTGTCTTTTGCAGGCACCAGCAATGCACAAGGTACACAGACATAAATTCAGGCAAAAACACTCATACATATAAGATAAATGAAGAAAAAATTTAAACTGCACAGAAACCTTTATTCATGTGGAAAACTGTTCACACAAAAATGAAAATTAAAAACAAACAAACAATAATACACTTACTTAGACTAAGTGAGAAAAGTCCACCATACAAGGTGGGCAACTCACTCGCTTGCTTCTCTTTTGGTATCAGCTGTCTAGGGCAAGCAAACTCAGAAATAAATAGGCTGCCAGCTGCCAGCAGCTTGCCGGGGGAGGAAGAATTGTTATCCCACAGGTAAGGTTTCAGTCTAGGTCAGGTATAGTGGCAAAGCCTAAAACCCAGGGGTGGAGTTAAAGCCAGCCTGGACTAAATAGAAAGGTCCAAACTAGCCAGCGCTACATACAAAAGCAGACACAGCAGCAATTTCTGAGCACAACTCACAAGATAAGAGCAACTTAGAGTGTGCTTAGATGTTCTGCCTGTGTTGGGGACTTGATCCTCAGTGCGCTGGTGTCATAGGAGCCAACAGGAAGACACTAAGGACTCTGGCAGTTCTGGAAACCCAGTTATGAGAGATGCAGAAACAAAGCAGTCAAATCCTGCGGCATACTTTTAGCTTCCAGTCCTATTGTGTGATTTCTCTTGATCTTGGACATGACGTCACCTGGCATGAGGTAATTACAGTCAGCCAAGCCCCTGGCCCCTTGCTGGAACCCTGGATCTGGCCTTCTGCACATTAGCAGCATTCTGTTTAGACTTTTGGTCTCCAAAATTATGAGATAAATCTCTTTCTTTTTAAATTACTAAGCTTTGGGTATCCTATAGCAAGCTTCAAGGTAAAATGCTTTCTTTGCACTGTGAGTCAATTAAATCAAGTCGGAAAACCATTGATACAAAAGCTCTGTTAGTGACACAAAAGCAGGAGTCCTGAGCCTGGATGGACTGTAACTTACACACTCAGGGAAACCATGTGACAAAGTTGAATGCACACAGCAAGATGACAACACTAGTTACAGAGGCATGGGAAGTGCCCACTAAGAGCAGGGCAGTCTTTCCCACAAAACTAACTCTGCCTGGATCCTGTACATACACACGGCCAGCCCAAGCTTTGATGAGAAGGATCGCCTTCCTACACCAGAGGCTGCTAAGTAAGCCCTGTCACTGTCTTAGCTTATGGATTTGTTCTCTCTAGGAAAAGACCAGTTTACTTTTTTAGTTATTAGGTCTGAATGTAGTCTGTACACCACGTACGGCCTGGTGCCCATGGAGGCAGGAAGAGGGCATTGGAACCTCTGGAACTGCAGTTACCACTGGGTGTAGCAAATTAAACCTGGGTCCTCTGGAAGAGCAGACAGCACACTGCTAAGCCATCTCTCCAGTCCCAAACATTTTAAGAAAAAGAAAAGAGCATTTCAAGAGGATCAGATGAAGCCTGGTTTCTGATGGGGGAATCCAGGTTTCACGGCAAGTCCCACTTCTGAAAACAGGTTCTGTCTGCAGAGCCCCGGCAGGAACAATTGTTCAAGAAGCCATTGCCCCAATGCCTAGAGATGCCACGAGGTGACAGTCACCCCACAGGAGGTCAACACATTCACTTATACTCAGCTGGGGGAAGAGGCAGAACCAAAGTGTCAGCAGTTTGCTTGTGCATTCAAAGTCTACTAGCTATCCCCTCTCTGTCTCCCTCCCTCCCCCCCCACCCCTATTGTGTGCACACACATGTATGTGTATATGGATCACAGGCCAGAGGTTGACACTGAGTGCCTCCCTCAATTACAATCCACCTGGTTTCTTGAGTCTCTCACTGAGCCGGGAACTTGTCAACTCAAGCTACAATGACCTCCCGCTGAGCCCCAGAGATGCTGGGATCACAAATGTGACTATTTTACACAGCTCTTTCCCTGGCTGTGTTCTATGAGATCAGACTTAGACATTCATGCTTGCAAGGCCAGTATCCTGTGAACTGACCTTTACACATCAGAAGGTTTATGCTAAGTCCACCTGGAATCTTCCAGCAGAAACTGCTTCCCCAAACACTATTTAAATAAAACTGATAAAACCATCTCTCGCCTCCTCATCCTGGATTTGCCTCCCCAGCTCCAGCTGCCATCTTACACTGGCCATGCTAGGTCTGATTTCCAGGCTATGTCTAGTTTCCAGATTGGAACTCTGGCGGCCGCCTCCTCGGAAGCACTCCTGAATTGCCTCTTCCTTTTCTACATTTCCACAGCACTTGGCGTCAGTCCAGCTTCCTCAGCAGGCAGACGAAGGACACAGGAACAAGGATATAAAAGGCATTCACAGTTTTTATGGAAACAACTTTTTCTAAAGGACATGCTAGTCACCCAGAGAAATGACACTTAGCAGTTGTTCTCCCGGGTTATTCTGGGAAATCTCGTGGCTGGAACATCAAAGGGGAGGAGAGGCAGAGCTGGAATGAAGACCTAAATGTAGGGCTCAGAGCACCTCCGCACTTCCGCGCAGAGGAGCCGGTCTCTGCATGCACAAGCCCCGAGCTTCCTTGCTAGCACCCAAAAACAAACAAACAAATAACAATATGGTAACCACCAGTCATTACAGAAGCCCATGGAAAGCTAACTGTGCATGGGTGTACACGGAGTGTGTTCATGGGGGGATGTGTGCATACAGGTGTATGTGGAAGCCCAAGGACAATCTTGGTGTCATTTCTCAGGAAATGCCCTCCTTGTTTTTCCAAACAAAGTCTCTCTTAGGCCTGGAGCTCCTGAGTAGACTAGTGAGCCCAGGACCCACCTGTCTCCACCTTACCAGCAGTGTATAAATAGAAATATGTGTGTGTTATAAATATAGCATGGTCCACTTTTTACATGAGTATCAGACTCAGGTCCTCATGCTTGTGTAGCAAACACTTCACCAACTGAGCTTCTCCCAATCCTTCTGAAAAGCAAGGTTCACATGAAAATTTATCAATAAGTGTCATGGTTTGAATATGCTTGGCCCAGGGAGTGGCACTACTTGAAGGTATGGATGGCCTTGTTGGAATAGGTGTCTCACTGTGGGTGTAGGCTTTAAGACCCTCATCCTAGCTGCCTGGAAATCAGTCTTCCACTAGCAGCTTTCCAATGAAGATGTAAAACTCTCAGCTCCTGTACCATGCCTGTCTAGACACTGCCATGCTCCTGCCTTGGTGATAATGGACTGAACCTCTGAACCTGTAAGCCAGCCCTAATTGAATGTTGTCCTTACAATGTTGCCTTGGTCATGGTATCTGTGCACAGCAATAAAACCTCAACTAAGCAATAAGGTAAAAATGAATGCACATTCTAAATGCAAATATGATTTTCTTTAACTCTTTTAAAAACTCTGGTGGAGGTTGTTATCTCTATTCCTAAGTAGAGCAACTGAGGTTAAGAGGTCGGTTTGTTCGTGCCAAAGAGCAACAGTGGGCTAGGCAAAGATTCTGAAAACATAGCAGGCACTGTGCTCCATGCAGGCTTCCTGCAGAACAAGCCTCTGCACTTTCTTCTCCTCTAGAGGTCCTGCCCTAGTCAGGGTTCCTATTGCTGTGATGAATCACCACGACCAAAGCAGGAAAGGGGTTACTGGCATATACTTCCACATCATGTTCATCATTGAAGGAAGTCAGGACAGCATTCAAACAGGGCAGGAACCCAGAGGCAGGAGCTGACAGAGGCCATGGAGTGATGCTGATGCTACTCACTGACCTGCCTGCTTCTTTATAGAAGCCAGGTCCACCTACCCAGCCCCAACGGACCAAACCCTCCCCTATCAATCAGTAATTTAACAAATGCCCTACAAACCTGCCTACAGTCCAGTCATATGGAGGCATTTTCTCAATTGAGATTTCTCCTTTCTGGTGACTGTAGCATGCATTGAATTGACATAAACTTAGCAAGCAGAGGACCTGAGCTGAATTCCCAGCACCTGTGTGAGGTAACTCAACTACCTGTAACTCCAGCTCCAGGTTGCCCTCTTCTGGTCTCCACATGCATTACATTCATGTATGAAAAAAAGGATAGAGCTCTGAAGACTGGTAGCTATTTTGGTACAAGCCAACGAAAGCCCCAAGTTCCTGATTTATTGTCAAAAGCTACAAACAGCTTTCTCTTTTTCCAGGACTCTAATGCTCTACTGTACTGGTCCCTTGCTCCAGCCTCTCTTTGCAGCACCATGAACCCTCTAAGCATGAGCACACCAGTGAGCTCTAGGTCTCTGCTCCCCCACAGAGAGAAGCCATGCCTACTGAAGAAGAATGTCTGACCCTGTCCATCCCTCTGAGCTCTTCTTTGGATCATACCAGTCCTCACTGGGATGTCCCCATCTTTTCCTTGTATCAAACGTCAAAGTCACACCTCCTCCTTATAATCCCAGAGAGGCCCTCTCCACCTACTTACACCCTAGTTTATTCACACGTCTACCTACTTTTGCTAGATTTTTGCCTGCTCAGTTCTCTTGATTCCCCCGCCATCTGCAAACCTCTGTCTCATATTCTTTTCCTGCCCACCCATGCAGACTGTACTTCACCTGCAGATTTTTCCTAGATAAGGTATTTACCTAAGGGATTGATGCTATGGTTTGCCTAAACTACACTGCAATTATTTCTGTTGCCCTTGTCACCCACCCACCACCACAGGGATAATGTTCCTAAGAAATCCTTTTCGAGGTATTTTTTCCAATGGCAAACAATTCTAAGCCCAAGCAAGCTTTCTTTTTCTTTTTTCTTTTTTCTTTTGGTTTTTTTCAAGATAGGGTTTCTCTGTGTAGCCCTGGCTGTCCTGGAACTTACTCTGTAGACCAGGCTGGTCTCGAACTCAAAAATTTGCCTGCCTCTGCCTCCCAAGTGCTGGGATTAAGGGCGTGCGCTACCATGGCCGGCCCAAGCAAGCTTTCTTTCTTTTTTGTTTTGTTTTGTTTTGTTTTGTTTTTTTGTTTTGTTTTGTTTTTGTTTTTCAAGACAGGGTTTCTCTGTGTAGCCCTGGCTGTCCTGGAACTCACTTTGTAGACCAGGCTGGCCTCGAACTCAGAAATCCACCTGCCTCTGCCTCCCGAGTGCTGGGATTAAAGGCGTGAGCCACCACCGCCTGGCTCCAAGCAAGCTTTCAAGACTGAAAACTCAAGGCAAGCCATGGTAACAAAACCCTATGTTGTTGTTAATAATAATAATATCGACCTAACACAGAAACACTTAGAGTCAGACACCACAGTAATCATAATTTTCTTTAAACTCTCAAACCAAATCTTCTTAAAATCTAAAAACCTATAATTTGTAACAATTTTTTAAAAATTAATGTACTCCATTATAAAGAGGCCCCTCCCTGCTCTTTATGGAATTTGTTATTTACATTTCTTTTTGTTTCTATTCTTGCTCTTCTCCAAAGTTCTAAAAGGCTGTAAAAAGGAAACAGACAGAACACACAGAGCCCTGCTAGTCCCAACAGGACTTAAGACTAGGAAGTCAGGTGACGCTTTATTGCTACAGACAGCCTGTCACACACTGCACTGGCTCTCACGTGTATGACCAGGGCACTGCCTTCTGACAGCTGCAAAAATGCTAGTGTTCAGTCACCAAGTTTTAAATAATCCCTGACAGCACTGAGGAAGTCTGAACATTTCTATAACACATCTGGATGAACTTGAACTATTCACCCACCTACAGTCTTGTCTCTGTCTCTCTCATAGAAAGAAACACGTATATATGCATCTCTCTCTCTCTCTTTCTCTCTCTCTCTCTCTCTCTCACACACACACACACACACACACACACACACAGAAGGGGGGAGGGAGAGAGAGAGAAAGAGAGAGATGGCCACATAGGTACACACATGGTCACAAATGCACATAAGGAACAGGCACAGACATATTCAGACACACAGTCCAGTAAGCCTCACAGCTCATCCCCCAAAGCAGAGCTCTTATGCCGAGCAATGGTCATACCTTCAATGTTATCTCAGTCTATCCACAAAACCGTCCTGCAGTCAGTGTGCGACCCACCACGCCTGTGCAGTCTGTGACTGTCCTGAGGTGCAGCAGGAGCCACTTTCAGGTGCTGAAGTAATTTCAGCTCTTATATCCCACACGAGCTGGCCAAAATTGTATAACTAACCGCACCTTATCAAATGCTATTTGTATTACACAACAGCCACCGCCTGGTTACAAGCAGTTACTGCAGGCCTCCATTATGGTCTTGAAATCGGACTTGCAGCAGGCTTCTTCAGAGCAATCTGGGTATTCTATTATAGAATCCCAGCAGCTGCTGCGATTGGATTTCTCAAACCCAAACAAAGAAGAGAAATTAAAACCTATCTTTTCAAACAGTTCAGATGAGCAAGTCTGCCCTTGCTGCTGCCAGCTCAGTGGAAAGGGGATTACTTCTACTCACTGACAGTTTTTCTTCCCCCCACCCCATCAGAGCCCAAAGACATCAGATTGCAAAACTCAAAGAACCGCTGTGATGTCACGGCAGGACCCCATCATTACAAAGTAAGCAAAGTCAACAAAAGCGAGCTCTTACAACAAACCACACAACCCAAGTCCCTGGGGTGTGCTAGACAGGGCCTAACTGCAGTCCCAGAGGAGGAAAAGGTCGCACAGACAGACAGACAGACAGACAGCCCTTCCTAGTCTTGATTTCATCACAGAGCCGGCTGGCACTGAAGTGAGGCAGGGAGCACCTCCCCTCCTGGGAAGTTCACGCATCTGTCCCCATCTCTCTTACAGCAGACTGCCTAGACCAGGGGGAACACAGGCTCAAGTGAAAGGCAGGAGAGGCTCTGCCAGCGGAGCTGCACACCTGAGAAGAGGGGACCCAGGACAGAGAAAGAACCGGGAGAACAGCAGCAGAGAGCACCACTGTCCACACAACCTTGATGATATTGGTGGTGGGAAGAGGGAAAAGAGGCCATGGGGCCAGAGGAGAAGGCCCCTGGAACAGGAGAACCCTGGAGAGGAACAGGACCCCAGAGGGCCAGGACACTGATCCCCGTATGCCACCCACCCAAGCGTCAGGGGACCCAGGGAGCCAAGCATTAGTCAGAATGCTCTGGGGATTCCAGAGAAGAGGTGCTGCAGGGATGTAGAGGAACTCTGAGAAGCAGAAATGAGAAAGGGTTGTGGATAGGCACACAAACCTCTTACCTAGGAATACATCTCAGAAGCAGTTTCCTTTAGTAAACTATGATTATGATTACTGGCATTGGCCCCAAGATTTCATGACAACGTAAAGTGCCACAACATATGAACATGAACTGCAAAAAAGGCTAGAACTGTATGGCCAGGTAAAGTGACCTCTGTGTACAAAAGCCAAATAGGGCATATTCAGATCCCCGCCTAAAACAGAAGGCTAGGCTAAGGACATCTGAGGCTGCACTCTAACCCCATAAGAGGTAGAGAACAGAGAGGCCACTAAGGCACAGGCTCACTCACACCTAAATCAAAGACTGGGGCAGACCCAAGTAACAGACTTCTTAAGCCCAGTTATAGAACAATACACATTAAACTGTTCTCTAAACAGATGCATCATGCTGTAAAAGGAAAATAAAACAGAACAACTTCTGTCTTAGTCAGTGTTCTATTGCTGTGAAGAGACACCATGACCATAGCAATAGCAACTCTTATAAAGAAAATATTTCATTGTGGCTGGCTTACAGTTTCAGAAGTTCAGTCCATCCCCATCATGGCAGGAAGCACAGCAGCATGCAGACAGAAATGGTGCTGGACAATCGCTTGAGAGTTTTACACCCAAATCCCTACACACCAGGAAGAGAGACACTGGGCTTGGCTTGAGTATTGGAAATCCCAAAGCCCATTCCCAGGGACACACTTCCTCCAACAAGGCCACACCTTCTAATCCAAGTCAAGTAGTGCCCCTCACTAATGACCAAGTACTCACTTACATGAGCCTACGGGGGGACGCTGTTATTTAAACCACCACAAAGAATGCTTGTTGCATGTTGCTTACAAAGGACCCAGACTCCAGCACCCACAATGAAAGGTCACTACCACTGAAACTTCAACTGGGGGGGGGGGGGTAGGGGATATGACACTCTTCTGGTCTGCACAGAAACTGGCATTCACATGCCATAAACTCACACAGATGCCTAAACAGGAATGAAAATAAATATGTATTTAACAAACTATGGGGCTAGAGAGATGGCTCAGTGATTTAAAAAAGCACATGCTGCTCTTGCAGAAGACCTGTTGCAGTTGCCAGCACCTAAATGCGCTGGTTCACAGCCACCTCCACGTGTGTCTGATGCCTTCTTTTGATCTCCATTGGCACCTGAACTTAAATGCATAATCCTCCCTATCACACACAATTATAAACAACAACAACTATTTAAACACACACACACACACACACACACACACACACACACACGATACTGGAGAAAAGCTGAGATAGCAAATGAACTATGATACTCCCACAGCCTAACACAAACTTCCCTCACGTGATATCTCACACTGCCCCTGTGTCAAGTTAGAGCTGTACGTGCAGAGCACTCCTGTTAATCTCTACAGTGGGGCTCCTGTGCTGTTCATGTTTGCCTGTATTTAAAGCTCTACTTATGTCTCTCTCAGTGTAGTAAAAGGAAAGTGAGCAGCTCTGTTCTTACCAACTATGTAGGGTTAACTTCAAGACAAAAAAAAAAAAAATCAGTCAAAACAATTAAAAGAGTAAACTTGGACAAATGCAATAAAAGGATTTAATTCATCAGAAATTGCCAGCTGGGCATGGGTGGCATATGGCTTTAAATGCAGCACTCTGGAAAGGGCAGATGGATCTACAGAGCTAGCTCCAGGACAGCCAAGACTATACAGAGAAATCCTGTTCAAAGAAGAGGCTAGGACCACTGTGTGAGAAAGACTAGAAAAATGGCTTTTTAAATAAAGGGCTAACTGTGAACCTGAAGCCCAAGCTAGACCCTCAGGACCCCTTTCAAAGATAAGAAGCCAGGCGTGGTGACACAGGGTTGTGACTCAGCACTGGGGAGGGAGTGAGGACGGTCCCTAGGACTTGCTGGTCAGCTGGTTTAGCCTGACTGGTGAGCTACAGGCCAGTGAGAGAGACCCCTATCTCAAAGGAAATGACATTGCTGGATGGCACCCAAGGTTGTCCTCTGGCCTCTACATGCCCATGCACACAAACACACGTGCAGTTAAAAAAAAAGAAATGAGTATGCACTTGAAAACATCTCATTTTTATTAATGCAATGTCTTTTTTGTTGTTTTTTCCTCTAAGAATTAATTTAGAAAACATATCAAGTGAGGTAAGACAAATAAGGCTATCTCTCCTGCGCACACTGCTTCTAATTTTAAACATAAGTAATTTTTTATAAGTGTGTGTTCAGACCAGGAAACTAAAAGGTGGCCCACAAGAGAGATGGGAAGGTAAGAAGAGCAACTGCGGCTTAAACACTGAAGGGGACTGGGCTGAATGGTACAAACCGGGCTGGGCTGGGAGTTAACACAGAGGAGCATCTGGCCTGTGCTGACCCAAGCAAAAGTAAGAGGGAAAGGGTTATTCTGTACGTCAATTAAAAAGTTAAATTTAAAAATTAATAGATCTGTGCGGGCTTGATTGTGACTTTGCAAACAAATGTTAAAACTGACCTTTCCGGCCTGTGCTCTTGTTAACCTGAGAACATGAGAAATTTAGGATTATCAGATGAACAAAACCTCTGCTGACTACTGAATGAGGGGAGCCACTGTGAGCACCAAAAGCAGAGAGCCCATTAACTACAGCGCCCTCTAGTGAGGGAGCCACTGTGAGCACCAAAAGCAGAGAGCCCATTAACTACAGCGCCCTCTAGTGTTGTAATAATTAGTTGGCACTGGTAAAGGTTTAAAAAAACAAAACAAAACAAAAAAAAAACAAAATTGTCTGGATCTGGAGCCACACAGTTCAATCAGTGGGAGAGTGGTAGCCTGGCCTTGCAAGGCCTGGGACTGGACCCCAGTGTTGGGACAGAGAGTTAAAGAAAATGTATTCTGGACATTTTCAACATACAGAAGAGTAATAAAATATTTTCAACTTACTTTTGATGCAGACTCACACAGCAACTTCTGCTTTATTAACAGGTGACCCCTTACCTCTCATTCAATTAATAACTCAACCAGCACCTGGGCTGTGCAGCCCAGCCAGCATTTCCCAGCGTATCACAGACACAGGCAGTCCTGGGCGATGGGATGGCTAAGGGAGAAAAGCCTCCCTCCTTCCTGTGACTGCAGGGACCATCTAGTACTAAGCAGTGTGTTTAAAAAAAGAAGAAGCGTGTGGGGGTAGACTGTGAAAAAGAAGTTTCTGTTTCATTATTAGGACATATTAAACCCCAAACTACTCCCCACCCACACACGTGCAGAGACATTTTATACAAAGCCATCTGCAGGCCTCGGGTTTAATCCCAGCACGGCAGAAAATAAAAGAAGGAAGAAATCTCATAGTCCCCCTGCTCCCTAAGTGCCAGGGATTCAAGCACACCAGACAAGTATTACTGAGCTGTCCCCAGCCCATTAAACATTTAATATTCACGAAAACTATAATGATCATATTTCAAAGACAAGCAAGCTGCACATTTAAAATAAATGTAGAAATAAAACCTGGGCAAAGTAACCCAAACCTGGGAGTGTAGTGGGGTGAAGCCAAAGGCTTTCCTTCTGCGTGGCAGGTGGAAGGTTCACACTGAAAGGCCAGGATCTATGGGAAAAGAATTGGGTCACTGTTTGCCTTGGCTTATTAAACTGCCTTCCTTGGCATCATTTAACGCTGTCCACTGATCTATAATCTCAAGGTATGTATGACTAAATGTGTGCCTGCAAGCACTTAGAGAACTGAAACAGTAAGGTGGAAGTTACTTCACCCATACGAATGGCCTCCTTCGTGCTCAGATCCTATCCAAGTATCCCCATTGGGACAGGGCGGAAGGAGAGTGGGAACCAACATTCACATGGTTGAGAGCCCAGAGGCCTTCTCTAAGCATGCGCAGCAGCAGACCACTGCAGTGCGGTAATCCAGTGGGGAGAAAACCTGCTTGTTCTAAGCGCCGCCCCCTCCTGTAGGCACCTACTTCATTTCTAGTAATCAAAGAGGAAACTTCAAATTAAACTGTATTCAAAACCTGTAAGGGAAGAGAGGGTCACAGATGTGGGTATATAGTGTTGTTCAATGAGGTAACTACTTCATAATCTCACAGGGTTAGAGCGCTGTGATGTCTACAGACATGGACCTTCAGCCTACCTCAGAAGGTGGGAGGGCAGGAAGTTGGGGGAGGGTGGTATACCTGACGATTTAATGACCTAGAACATGAAGGCCAAGGTAGAGGTAGCAGACTAATGGAATGTTATACAAGCTGTAGGGGAAGGCAACTTAATAATGTAAAATATTTTTTAAAAAATAAAAATGAGATTTAATTAACACATTATAACTGTGTGATTAAGAATGTCACCTTATTACCCAGTTTATCTCCAGCTGAATTCAACAGACCAAAAACCTCACAAAACTCACAAAATAAGTAAGTTGGAACTGGAGAGACTGCTTGACCACTAGAGCACGTACTGCTCTTCGCAGACTTTGGCTCCCAGCATCCATGTCATAAGGCTCACGCCTACTTCTGACTCCATGTAACTCCAACTCCAGGAGTGCCTGACCCCTCCACAGGCCAGCACCTGCACATAAGCCACATTAATAAATGAATAATAATAGGACTGGCCCACTGAAGGAGCTTTTGAATAAAAAGTGGGTTTCTGGTCTCTCTCTCTCTCTCTCTCTCTCTCTCTCTCTCTCTCTCTCTCACACACACACACACACACACACACACACACACACACACACACACACAAGACCTAGAGTATGACCAAGAATTCTCCAGGGCCACAGCATTTCCCAGCTGAGCCCTGCTGCGCTGTGATGAGTTAGTCCTTGGGGACCCTCTCTGACTTTCACATTAGCTATGTTCTTGTCCCTTTCCTTTCTTGGTGTCTTCAAGACTCATTAGCCTAATAGAAGGCTCATTTGGCCTAGACTTCCCCCACCTCTCTTTCTGTGCTGAGGAGTACAGTTATGCATGAGCATTCTTATAAAAATATAAAATATGTAAAAGTAGGTATGGCATCTATAATGCAACCAACAAATAATAAAATTACAAAATAATTTTCAAAGCTCTAGCTGGAAAGCATATGTACCGTACTGCCAGTGAGAGTGCTGACTGGGACAATGTCTCTAGTCATCCAATATCATCAATCAAAAGCACTGAAAGTACATTTTAAAGAATGTATCTTAGTTTAAAATAGAATGCACTCAAATTTTTCATTAAGAATGCTCACTAAAATTCTAAAGACAAATGAGAAAACACTAATGCCTAAGAATAAAGACCTGTTCAAATTGTGGAAACATGAAATATACACATACATTATATACATTTTCAATATGGTAAGAAGGCTAAAGAGATGGCTCAGAGGTTAAGAGCATTTGCTGCTCTTGCAGACAGTCCAGCACCAGTTCCCAGAACCCATAGGGTAGCTCACAACCATCCCAGTTCCAAGGGATCTGCTCCTACTCTGACCATCATGAGCACCAGACACATACATGGTACCCTTACATACACATGCAGGGAAATCACACACAGAACATTTAAATCCTAGGGAGGAAGACAAGTGGGGCAGTAATCACTTTAGTTGCAGAGATCCACAGCACACCCTGGGCACTAGGAAACGATGATACACTGTATAAATGGATTTTACTCCACAGCTTCTGAAAGAGTGGCTTACATTATGCCAACTCTAAATTCCAAAGCTTAGAAGCCAAAAATGTATTATCTAATGATAGACTTCTCAGTGCAGATTAATGACTACAATTAATTTTACTTATTTTATTTAACATCACTACCAGAAAAGTATGTGACTTCTATTATAATTGTGTAATTTATCTCAATTAAGTACACACTAGAAAATTAGAGAAGAAAATGCTGTTTCAGAGACATAAGCGTGTCTCACTACCACACTGCATGTTAAAGCCTCTGGATCTGGAGAGATGGCTCAGTGGCTAAGAGTATGTCCGATCTTCTAAAGGACTTCTTATTCTATAGATCCATAACCTCTGGGCTCCACACTCCCTAGACTCAAGTGCACATACATACCCTCCCCAAAACACACACATAATTAAAATAAAATATTTTTAAAGAAAGAGTAGAGATGTGTGGTGGCACAAACCTTTAATCCCAGCACTTTGGGTGGCAGAGAAAGGTGAATCTCTGTGGATTCAAGGTCAACCTGGTCTACAGAGCTTGTTCCAGAATAGCTATAAAGGAACCCTGTCTTTACAAAACAAAGAAACAAACAAACACAAGATCACAAGATAAGATGAAAGGAGAGAGAGAGAGAGAGAGAGAGAGAGAGAGAGAGAAGAAGGAGGAGGAGGAGGAGGAGGAGGAGGAGGAGGAGGAGGAGGAGGAAAGGGAGAGAGTCAGAGAGATGACTCAGCAGTTAAGAGCATTTGTTGCTCTTATAGAGGATCTGAATTTCCAGTACCCACATGGCAGCTCATAACCACCCACAATTGCAGTGCCAGGGGATCTGATGCCCTCTTCTGGCCTTTGCAGGCACCAGGCATGCATGTGTTGCACATACATACATTTAAGCAAAACAGACACACAGACAGACCGTATGTATCATAAAATAAAAATAAGTCATAACAAAAAGAGTATATCTCAATTACCTTTCTTTTGCCTTGACAGGGCATCATGACCAAGGCAACTCATAAAAGAAAGCATTTAACTGGGCTTACAGTTTCAGAGAGTCGGAGTCCATGATGGCAGAGCAGCAGCAGAACAGCCAAGTGCTTAAATTTCAAATGGCAAGTAGGAGGCAAAAAGAGCTGAGAATGACACAAAGTCTTTTGAAATCTCAGGCTCAGCAGTGTGACACACCTCCTAATCCTTCCAAATTGCCGCCAATGGGGACCAAGCATTCAAAGCGTATGAGCCTATGGGGGCCATTCTCATTCAAACCACCACAGCATATCATCATCTGAGAAACTGATTTTCACATACAAAGCATCTCACTCAGTGGTTCTCAACCTTTCTAATGTTGCGACCTTCAGTACAGTTCCTTGTGTGGTGGTGACCCCAACCATAACATTATCTTGTTGCTACTTCACAACTGTAATTTTACTGTTTTCTGTTATGAATTGCAATGTAAATACCTGATGTGTAGGATATCTGATCCAACACCAACTTGCTGATTTAAAACTATTTCTCTCTAGTTGAAAAGGCAGGAGTCCTGACCTACCTGTAATCTCTTTCATGACCACCATTACACAACCAGCCATCTTTTTTCTCTCCTCTTATGCAAGTCACCATGAGTTTACAAGGGTTCCTGAAACTACTTAATTTCTTTGGTAAATATTTAATTGTCTTGTTGCTAAGAATCACACCATAAACAGTTTTTATGTAACATGTTTGATAGTCAGAAAGTAAGGAGGTGACGTCAACACCACACAGACTGCAAACTCAAAGCAAAATTCCAAACACAGTAAGGTCTCTTGGGAACAGACAACAATAGAACAAGAACTCCTCCTCACTGCTCAAAACTGTTAACGGGGCAGGTCCCCACATCCTTCTGCATGTGTGTAGTCCTAGCTGTTTCTATACTGCTCCTCAAGCATGCTCCAAACACAGCAGGTGCTCTCAGCTAGGAAGCCAAGGACTGTGCTGTCTGTCACCTGCTTGCTCTCAGTCATGAAGATGAAAAGTCTGTTCTTAGTTTAGGACAAGCTTGGCATCTCTGGCTATAGTACTGACAGTCTTAAAGCAAATGGAATGAGATGAATCATACAGCTTTCTGACTGTGAGTGTGGTCTATGCACCAAGGTGGGAATGGACCCATCTAACTGGACAGTCTGGAGTGAATGAGAGAAACACAGCATACAATCTACACTATGAGTAAGAGCCCCAGTGGGACTTGGAGCCAGTCCCACAGGTTGACCAGAATCAAGAAGGAAGTGCTCATGAAAATCTAGTGGGTAGGGAGAGGTATGTAGAGTCGAGTGTCCAAGCATGGAAAATAGTCATAGCACACACAGGAAAGTGAAAGAAAATTATCCTTCACAGAGCCATCCCAAGAATGTAAATGGAACACAGTTTTTGGAACCCTAAGTTTCAGAGTTCACTGCACAATCATCCCAAGAAGAAAGATCAAGAGGCTATGAGGCCAGGTGTGGTAGTGCACGCCTTTATTCACAGCACTTGGGAGATAGAGGCAGGCAGATCTGAGTTTATAGCCAGTCTGGTCTACAGAGTGAGTTTCAGACTAATATAGTGAGACCCTGTCTCAGAAGAAGGAGGAGGAGGATGGGGGCGAGGAGAAGGAGGAGGAGGAAGAAGAGGACGAGGAAGAAGAAGAGAAAGAGGATGAAGAGGAGGATGAAGAGGAGAAAGGAGGAGAAGGAGGAAGAGGAGGAAGAGGAGGAGGAGGAGAAGAAGAAGACGAAGAAGACAAAGAAGAAGAAGAAGACGAAGACAAAGAAGAAGAAGAAGAAGAAGAAGAAGAAGAAGAAGAAGAAGAAGAAGAAGAAGAAGAAGAAGAAGAAACAAATAAATCTATGTATGGTTGACTCTTGGTATCAGATGTTGTGGTGGTTTGAACATACTTGGCCCATGGGAAGTGGCTCTATTAGGAAGCATGACATGGTTGGAATAGGTGTGACCTCATTGGGGGAAGTGTGTCACAGTGAAGGTGGGCTTTCAGGTCTCTATGCTCAAGTTCTGCCCAGTGTGGAAGAGACCCTCCTCGTGGCTAGCCTGCAGAAGACAGTCCCCTCCTGGCAGCCTTCAGATCAAGATGTAAAAGTCTCCACTCCTTCAGCACCATGTCTGCCTGGGTGCTGTCATTCTTCCTTCCATGATGACAATGGACTGAACCTCTGAAATTTTAAGCCCCAATTAAATGTTTTCCTTTATAAAAGTTGCCTTGGTCAAGACATCTCTTCACAGCAAAGAAACCTTAACTAAGACAAATGTGAACTGCTTCTAGAAAATCCTCCAAACCAAAACACAAGGCAGAGATAAGTCCTTATATGAATAATACTGTATTGGCATGCAACATACAGTCATGAACACTCACCTCTATCTCAGAATCCCTAAAACTTTAAAATATTTAATATCACATATATATATGTATATGCTTGAGTGTATTTATATATACCACATGCCAGCAGAGATCAGAAAAGGGATTGATTAAAGCCCCTTGAACTGGAGTTACAGGCCATCATATGCATATCAGGAACTGATCCTGGAAAATTTGCAAGAACAGTTTGAACTCTTAACTGCTGAGCCATCTTTCCATCCCTATTCTAAATATTTTGATCCCTTAATGATTCAATCTATAAAAACCATGGATATTAAGAGCAAATATAAAACACTCTTGACAATTGGGAAGTGGCTAGACAAAACACATTAGGCAAGGAAGAAAAACAAGATTAGGAACAGAAATAAGTAAGGAGTGGTGATAATAAATCCCAGGGCAGAAGCAAGTGGATCTATATGAGTTCCAGGCCAGCCAGGGCTACACAGTGAGACGCTGTCTCAGCAAGCAAGCAAGCAACCAACCAAGTGAAAAAGAAGGAAATAAGAAAGATGTGACAAAGAAATGTCCCCGTACTTAATAGCACTTGTTGCTCTCCCGAGAAAGTTCAGGTCCCAGCTCCCACATGGAGGCAGCACAGTCAGGGCCGTCAGTTCCTCTTCTAGCCTCCACTGCACACATGGGACACTGTCATATACATAGGCAAAAATTCATGTACATAACATAAAAATAGATAAGCCTTAAAAAGGAAAAAGAAATAAGGAAATGTATTTAATGAAGCAAATCCCAGGGATGAGAGACAAGCTGAGCTGGTGATACACTTGACAAACGCCCATTAAAGACAATGATGGACCTGACGCCTCCAGCAATCAATATATCCAGAGGAGGCCGGATCCCTGGAACTAGAGTTATAGTCAATTGTAAGCTGTCAGGTGGGTGCTAGGAATCAACTGTAGGTCCTCTGGAAGAGCAGCCAGTGCTCTTAACTGCTGAGCCATCTCTCCAGCCCTAGGCTTATTTTAATAGTAAGCACAGATGTCTTTTACTATAAATGAAAATAAAGTAATTTTAAAAAAATAAATGATTGGACTGGAGCGATGGCTTAGTGGGAAAAGGTACTTGCCACTGAACCTGACTACATGAGTTTGAACCTGGGAACACACACGGTGAAGGGGAGATGAATTGTGTGTGTGTGTGTGTGTGTGTGTAGTATAAAAATATTTTTAATATTTTGTATTTACTTTGTATTTATTTATTGATTACATATGTTAGTTTTTGTTTTTTTTAAGACAGGGTCTCACCATGTAACTAACTCTAAGTAGCCTAGAAGTCACTACATCCAAGTCAGCCTCAAACATGTCATTCACCTGCTTGTGCCTGGGATTGTGCCACACTTCTATGCATTTATAACAGGTCTTGTAACTATACACTTAGAGGATTTCACAATATATAAATTAAAACTAAATAAAACTATCATGACATAGTATTTCATACCATACTCAATTCATTTGGTTTTGATAAGACAAGAGAATGCAGGACTAGTAATGTCCTTTCTTGTAACTTTTCTATAGGACAATTTGCCAATATCTATCAATACCTTAGGTACTGTCTAACAACCTTATCACTAGATCATTGTCCCCCATAAGAGATGCTGTTGCAGTATCATTTAGAATGTCAAAACTAACTTGGCCAGGCAGTGGTGGTGCATGCCTTTAATTCCAGTACTTGGGAAACAGAGGCAGGCTGATCTCTGAGTTCGAGGCCAGCTTGGTTTGCAGAGTGAGTTCTAGGACAGCCAGGATGACACAGAGAAACCATGTCTCAAAAAACAAAACAAAACAAAACAAAATAAAACAAAAATAAAAGAAAAAAAGAAAAAGAAAAAGAAAAAAAAGAAGAAAAAGAAAAAGAAAAAAAAAAAAAACTACCTAAGACTAGGGCTGAGTCTAGTGGTACAGGTTTGTGAGCCCAGATTCCCTGGAGACAGGACAGGACTACCTGGGCTACAGAAGTTAAGGCCAGCCAAATAGCTTGGTGAGAGAGACCTTGCCTCATCTTTTTTAAAGTAACAAAACAAAACAAAACAACAGGGTGGGGTAGGGAGGGGTACGCTGTGGACGCAGCTTGGTGGTTAAGCATGCCAAAGGCCATGGGTTTAATCTCTTGTACTGAAACAAACAAAACACAAGAACATTACACTGCCTGTCCATCAAGCTTTGGAGTAAGAACAGTAGAAATGGAAGAGGGAATAATGCTTCTTAGTGCTATGCAAGGGTTCAGTGCTGGCGACTATACTGCAAAGTGCAAGGAAGGGTGAGAGAACAGGCCACTGCCATGGTGACCCCAGGACAGCCAACAGCAACACATTCAACAAAGCTTTGCTAATAATAAGCAAAGCCAAAAGCAAAAAAAGCAAAACAAATATTTACCTCCTACCTCGTAATTAATCTGAGGGTCAAGACCATACACGTTTATTTTCTAATCTACTTACTGATGGGCTCTAGCAGGCCCCAGCATGGCAAACACGGCTCTGACTGACCTTCCCCTTCCCCTATTCCCTCTTTCTTGCTAAACTTTACATTCCTAAAGCTAGCCACCAAGGTCTATTCCCTTATTTGGCCACTTCCCCTTCCTGAGGCTGACCCCCAAGGTCCAGCTATCAAAGTCCGATGTCCAACAACTATAAGGCCCCCTCTGGCTCACCTACTTAACATGCCAATCAAACGAGCCAACTCACCCCTACACGGGCTTCCCTAACCACCGTTTGCCTATGGGCCACATCTGTCCACTCTCTATCCAGAGGCAGTGCTCTGTAGCACCTTCTGTGGGGCAAATACCCTTCTCACTCTCCTGTCTCTGTCTCACATTCCCCCCTTCTCACTCTCCTGTCTCTGTCTCACATTCCCCCCTTCTCACTCTCCTGTCTCTGTCTCACATTCCCCCCTTCTCACTCTCCTGTCTCTGTCTCACATTCCCCCCTTCTCACTCTCCTGTCTCTNCCCTTCACTTCTCCCTCATCTCCTGTCTCTGTCTCACATTCCCCCCTTCTCACTCCCCCTTGTTCCCTTCACTTCTCCCTCATCTCCTGTCTCTGTCTCACATTCCCCCCTTCTCACTCTCCCTTGTTCCCTTCACTTCTCCCTCATCTCCTGTCTCTGTCTCACATTCCCTGCCCTAGGCTCTGGAGTAAATAAATCTCCTTTGTGCTGAGAACTTGGTCTTGGGTGTCCTGTGCAGACACTGAATTTGGCCTAGAGGAGTCCATCATCTTATCATCAGCATTCACCTAACAGTTCATCCATCACTCCCAGGCTCTTCCTTTTTTTTTTTTTTTTTTTTTTTTTGGTTTTTCGAGACAGGGTTTCTCTGTGTAGCCCTGGCTGTCCTGGAACTCACTTTGTAGACCAGGCTGGCCTCGAACTCAGAGATTCACCTGCCTCTGCCTCTGCCTCCCGAGTGCTGGGATTAAAGGCGTGCGTCACCACGCCCGGCTCTTCCTAAAGTGTACAATGGGCAAGGTCAGTACAGGCGGGCTCCAGGGATGAGGGGCTCCCGGCAGAGCTCTATGAAGAAGCACACATCTCCGCTGCTTGTGTTTTAGGAACACCCATGGCGCTCTGTGGACCGGTCCATGCGCTATTACTGCAGCTGAGCTCCAGGATGGAAGCTGTAGGGCAAGTTCTAGGGAGCAGAACCAAATCCTAGCTGGAGAAAAGGTAGTGGTGAATTAAAATCTAAAGCAGCCTTAGACCAGCTGGAGGTGCTCTGCAGAGATGGAGTCCACTTCTCACCTAGCCATGCCCAATCCTAACCCTCATCCCATGGCTTCTCTGTTCATCTTCTCTGAACATCTATCTTCAAGGCTCCAGCCCAAACCAAGCTTGGTCACACACCACACGTTCAGTTCCTGTGGCGGTTCAGGTCTATGACAACTACCTAGAAGACTGAAGCAGGCAGCTCACAAGTTCAAGGTCTGCCTAGGCTATTGAGTGAGTCTGAGGTTAGCCTGGGATATGGAAGTTCAAAGTTAGTAGGCAAGTCTTGGTAATTTAACGTAATTTCATGTCTAAAATAAAATAAAAATTAAGAGCTAGGGCCGCTGCTCAATGGTTAGAATATTTACCTCCTCGGGACACAGAGTGAGGAAGTAGGAGTTTGTGCCCATCAGGACAGCAAAGCGCCTGCATTTAATTTACCAGTGCTCCATGTTGCTCGAATACTACCAAAATCAGGACTTAGTTACACACTGGGAAGGCCACACCCTGCTTCTATAGCTGAAGGGTGGGGCAGCTCTCCGGGCTTCCTCTAGAATTATTAAACGGCAAAGGCGGGTGGCTTCGGTCACCCACAGGCCTCAGCACTTGCTCTTCGGCTGGTAGCACGGTTGAAGGAGGTTATAAACTTTTAGGAAGTATCACTGGGGACAGGCTTAGAGAATTCACGGCCTCAGCGCTCCTCCAGTTTGCTCTCTGCTTCCTGTGAGTAGCTGGACATATGATCTCTCAGCTTCTCGCTCTGACCACCTGCTGCCACACCTCTGCCGTGACTATGGACTCCCCCTTCTTCCTTCTAGAAGTTGCTTTGGCCATAGTATCTTATAACAGCAACAGAAAAGTGACATGTACCTGTATATACATTTACAACGAAAACCCAGAGCCAGACTTAGTGGCTATCTTGAGTACAGCCAGCACAGCCCTAGCCATGAGCCTGGCCATTCGGACTGATGGGAAACTCTCATGCTGATTAGTTTCCACTCTCAGCAGCTGTTCTTGGATGAGCTAGTCAAGCATTCTCCAGTGGGCTAGAGGCAAATGAGCAGAGAAATTCCAGTCTGACCTTCAATAAGCTAGCATGAACCTGGGTTTTTGTTTTGTTTTGTTTTTATTCAGGAATTTGTATGGATTTGTATGGATCAGAAGGAAGGAAAAATTTTAAGTGATTAGAATATGAATAAAGAAATGTATTTTCCTTTCTAAAACAATGCAAAGTCAGAAAAATGTAACTTACCAAAATAAAATCTTCATAACTACCAGAAAAGAGGCACACTGTAGCAACCACTGTTGAGCCAAGAGGTGTCTTAGTTAGGGCTTTACTGCTGTGAACAGACACTATGACCAAGGCAAATCTTATAAGGACAGCATTTAATTGGGGTTCAGAGGTTCAGTCCATTATCATCAAGGCAGGAACATGGCAGCATCCAGGCAGGCATGGTGCAGGAGGAGCTGAGAGTTCTACATCTTCATCTGAAGGCTGCTAGCCATCTGACTTCCAGGCAGCTAGGAGGAAGGTCTCTCAAAGCCACCCCCACAGTAACACACTTCCTCCAACAAGGCCACACCTCCAAATAGTGCCCCTCCTGAGGCCAAGTACATTCAAACCACCACAAGAGGTGTAAGGAAGGTACAGGGCATGGAGCCTTCGTGATTGAGTGCTTGCTGGCCCGGGTGAAGCAAACACCTACAGCTCATAAGTTACCATCTTCTGGCCTCCACAGCACCACACTGCATAATTCACACAGGCACATACGCATAAATAGAAAGCAAAATAATTTAAAGTAAAACTTTACTTTAAATTATAGGTATAATAGGTACAACATAAAAAAGTAGTCCTTTGCCGGGCGTGGTGGCGCACGCCTTTAATCCCAGCACTTGGGAGGCAGAGGCAGGCGGATTTCTGAGTTCAAGGCCAGCCTGGTCTACAAAGTGAGTTCCAGGACAGCCAGGGCTATACAGAGAAACCCTGTCTCCAAAAACCAAAAAAAAAAAAAAAAAAGAAAAAAGAAAAAGTAGTCCTTGAAAATGTATTGCTTACACCTAAAAGTAAGGGTATAGCGCTTTGAAAACTGCAGGTTGCACAATATCTATAGTAGGATTCTGCCTTTATTGAGAAATAGTAACTCTATATACATGCATTTATATATACCAATGAGAGCATCCCTCGGGCTGCTTTGCAATGGGAAGAGTAGCATAAGATTGTGAGACCTTCCTAATTAACACAATTCTGAAAAATCTGAATTATTTTCTAACATGTATATGCTTCTTTTGATATAGAGCTATAAATCCCATACTTGGGAGGTGGAGGCTGGAGGATCACAAGTTCAAGGTCAGCCAGGGCCACAATGAGATCTTATCAAAAAAATAAGAAAACGCTAAAAGAATTCGTTTAAAAATAAAATAAGTGTTCCCCAAGGGCAAATTTCAAAATTCACAATTAAGATCTCATTTTAGCCCCAAAATTATATAAAGTGCAAACACGTGAAAGACTTGTTTGGGGGAAGTGTTTTAACGCTGATCTGACAGATGTGGCTTCCTAGCCACTAAACAAGGGTCTAAGGAACAAACCAGGCCTGACAGTGAGAGAGCAACCTTCAACTTAGAGTCCCTCCCTCCCACCCCACACTCTGGGAGTGAGAAAACTCACCCTCCATTCACAGGTCACAGGCCTTACATCAAAGCGCAGAGGGGGGGGAGTGCCATCCCACTCCTCCTGGGGGGTGGGGGGGAAGTGCCATCCCACTCCTCCCACACAAAGGCGCGTGTATCCCTGTTGCTTAGTAGCACAGTTATAACGGAGCCACAAGATTATGCATCTCTAACCAAAATCCCTATCCGATAACAAAGTGCACAGAATTGCATACCACAAGACTTTGCTTAATGTATACAACTATTTTAAAGTATTGTGTAAAGTTACCTTCAAGCTGTATGTATTAGAAGTATAGGAAAACATAAAATTTTTTTAATGTTTAGAGTTGGATCCTATCCCTAAAATCTTGTACAAACTCAAAAAAAAAAAAAAAGTCAGATACTTAACTATGGTCCTAGGCATTCTCGATGAGGGATTTCAACCTATGCAGCTGCCAATCTTTGATTTCACACAGAAAACACATAAAATTGCCAAAAAGTGTGGAGCAGAAATAATTCAGAATTATCAGCGTGCTATTTTACCAGGCTTAACGTCAATTACTGATCTCATCATCATCTCCCTCAGAGACATTTATTGCTCAGCAGCAAAAAAGAGTAGAAGTCAGGAAGAGTATTAGCCCCATGTCAGCCCTCTCAGCTGCCAGGCTGTGGTGTCCGTTTAACAGAAGAAGCAGTAATCAGCTGAGAGAATCCGCGTCATGATCTAAATAACAGGGTGGAAAGGTCCTGAGTGCAGATTAAGGCTGAGCAGGCCAAGTCAGCACGGTGGCTGCTGCTCCTGCTTCTAAGGGCTGAGAGAAACACCTTACACCAGGGATGTAAATGAGCTAGGAAAATCCTTTTGTAGGTGGTCCTTTGCTTTCAATTTCAACACTGAACAAGTAAGTGAATGGAGAAAAACACAGAAGCAAAGAACTGCCCCAGCCTGAGAGGCCAGAGAGGCTCCCCCAGTTAGGTGACTCACCTGCCCTTTCTCTGTCTAAAAGCAAGTTTTGAGCACCAGCATCGGCTTGGCTCCTTGGGCCCACATATCTAGTTCTTAAAGAACTGTGGGTGCTTTCCCCACCTGAGCCTTTGCGGTGCTGCTCTAACTCCTCAAGGTCAGTTAAAAGTGTGTCTGAAATCAGATCTATTACCCTTTCAGTCCTTCTACATATAACCTTCATGCCTAGAAAGTCCCTCCACTCTGAAAAGCAGAAGGGTAGTCATCACTTTCAGCTCAATATTTCTAGTCGACAATAAATCTTAAACAGCTATCTTAAAAAAAAAAAAAAAAAAAAGATCCAGCCAGGCATGGCCGTTCATACTTTTAACTATCACAGCTCACTAATGTAGTCCAGGCTGGCCTGCAACTCATAGAGATCCTCCTGCCTCTGCCTCCCAACTACTGGGATTAAAGGGATATGCCTCTATGCACAATATATAATTATCTGAATAAAAAATATGTATTGGGCAGTGAAGGTGCACACCTTTAATCCCAGCACTTGGGAGGCAGAGGCAGGCGGATTTCTGAGTTTGAGGCCAGCCTGGTCTACAGAGTGAGTTCCAGGACAGCCAGGGCTACACAGAGAAACCCTGTCTTGGGGAAAACAAAACAAACAAACAAACAAACAAAAACATGTATCAATGGCTGGAGAGATGGCGGGGGTTAAGAGCATGACTGCTTTTTCTGGACCTGAGTTTGATTTCTAGCATTCGTGTCAGATGACTCAAAACTGCCTGTGACCCCAGCGCCAGGGAATCTTAAATATAAACCTCTTAAAAATATATAACTGACAAAACTATTTGGAAAAATAACTAGCCGGGCATGGTGGTGCACGCCTTTAATCCCAGCACTCAGGAGGCAGAGGCAGGCGGATTTCTGAGTTCAAGGCCAGCCTGGTCTACAGAGTGAGTTCCAGGACAGCCAAGGCTACACAGAGAAACCCTGTCTCAAAAAACAAAAACAAAAAAACTAAATGGGTATAACTGTATTCACTTCCATAGTAGAACAATGACCAATATTTAAGGATTGTCTAAGTAAGTTATGACAATTATTTTTTACCATAAATACCACAGAGCCAACATGGTGTCCGTCTGCTGACTTGGGGATGAGTCAACCCATCTGTTAGCAATAGGGAACTAACCAGCAGAGCACACTCATGTCCACGTCTGCCCATCTGGGGCCAGCCAAGTATAACACCTACATGTGCTCCAGCACTCGACACTGAGGCCAAAGAGTCATAAGTCTGAGGCCTTAAACGACGTAAGGCCCTGCCCTCCAAAACTTTTAATTAGGTAATGAAAAGCCTAGTTATGGGTGAGAGATGAAAAAGTCAGCTTAGTAGTTAAAAGCACTGGCTGCTCTTACAGGGGGTCCTGGTTCAGTTCATGGCACCTTACGAGCACATCCAGTTTCAGGGGATCCAACTCATTCTTACACACAAAGTAAAAGTAAATTAATCTTACACACACAAAGTATAAACTATGAGACTCTCAAGGATGTCAGGTGATGAGATTTTTTTTTTATTTCCTCTTTGAAACCTGCATACAATGTATTTTGATCTTATCCATCCACACATACACACCATCTATGTCCAGCTCCTCCGTGAGCTCACAGGCACTCTCCCTCCCACCTCACACCCCCAATCCTGACTACCCCTCCAGCAACTGTCAAGAGCTCTTCAACCGGGGTAGGGCTTAGAAGCCCCACCCACATCCCAGACTAAAACTTTATCTTTATTTTCTGGTTTAAAAAAATTTTTTTTTAATGTGTATAAGCGCCTGCATGTCTGCATGCACGCTGCCTGATGCCTGTGGATGGGAAGATGGCACTGTAGTCCTTGGAGCTGGAGTTACCAATTGGTTTTTTGTTTGTTTGGTTTTGGTTTTTCAGAGTTACAGATTGTTATGAGTTGCCTACCATGTGGGTGGTGAGATTTAAGCTTTGGTTCCCTGAGAGTGTTCAGTGTTCTTAACCACTGAGCTACCATCACTCAAGGCCCACACCACTACTGATACAAATTCTCAATATGTAGAAAATACTTGTAACGCATATATTTTTAAAAGATGTGTGTACATGTGCTTTCTGTATGCCTAGGCTACATTTTATAAATAAATATGCAAATCAAATTATTAAGTATAACTGTACCCAATATCTTAATTGTAAATATCTTCAATTTTTTTTGAAGATATTTTTCTTCACTAGCCTATGTCTTAGTTAGGGTTGCTATTGCTATCATGAAACACCATAACCAAAAGCAAGTTGAAAAGAGCTTATTTGGCTTACACTTTCATGTTCATCACTGAAGGAAGCCAGGACATGGTCTCTAACAGGGGAGGAACCTGGAGGCAGGAGCTGATGCAGAGGCCATGGAAGGGTGCTGCTTACTGGCTTGCTTCCATGGTTTTTGCTCAGCCTGCTCTCTTATAGAACCCAGGACCACCAACCCAGGAACAGCACCATCCACCACGGACTCGGACTCACCAATCACTATTAAAGAAAATGCCTTACAGATGACTCTAGCTTCTGTCAAGCTGACATAATACTAGCCAGGACATCATGTTTAATTTCATATTATAAACAGGACAACATGTTCTCATCTCTGGAAAAACGGGGAGAAAATATTAGGGCTTCACCATCCTAATTATGACGATCGACGTAATAAAAATACAATTATATTATATCTTGGCAAAATGGTAAAGTTTAAAAGTCCAATGGCAATTACCAATGTCAAACACACCAAAAAAAAAAAAAAAAAGCAACCCGCTTTCCCTTCCACGTGAACAGTCAACCTTCAATCACACTGAAAAGACCATTGTACCTGCACGAACCAAAACTTCCTAAAGCCTTTCCCAAAATGTCTTGGCGTGATCACAATTAGGTGATAAGCACATTGCAGAGACTCAGAAGGCAGCCCAAAACCGAAGAGCTGAAAACGGGTTCTGCCCAGACCTCAGCAAGTGAGAGGGCAACCAATCATGGAACACTTAGAAATGCCGCAGCCCCACCCCCTCCAAGGGGCAGGGGAGGACACAGAGGGGTTGGACTCATACCCTGCGGGCAGCAGCTCACCAGCTGCTCAGGAAACACAAACAGACCTGTCTGTCTCCTTTCTCAGTTGTGAGAAGTGCCAAGGTGCACTCGCAGGCCCTCAACAGGACAGAGTATCCTGGTGGATACCTGAAAGCCACAAACAGGACCTCAGAGTCGGAAGGACCAGTAAGTCCTAATCCTATTAAAGACATGATTTCAGACGGCAAAAGGAGCCTCAGCTCAAATAAAGCCCAAAATCCAGCATTAGAGCCGTCTGGGGCTGTCATCTAAGCATAATGAGGACAGCTTTGAATTTTATATTGTCATTCTACTGGAGCACAAGGATCAAAAAGAGCAGTCCAACACCAACCCCAGACAGACATTACATGCCCCTAAGCCTTAGGGCATAGGTGTTCCCACACCTAAGTACCCAAACTTAGAACCTGAACAGAAAGTCTGGGAATCACACCTACCACCGCTCCCCTGCTCTCTGTGGGTAACAGCACAGCCTCTAATCTACCTTACTTTCACTGCAAAAACAGCACTGAAAAAGTCGGGAGTGCAGGAATCATGACCACCTGCAAGATAGCTCACAACCATACCCCATTTCCAGGGAATATCGTGCCCTCTTCTGACCTCCCCAGGCACCAGACATTCCTGTGGTGCACACACATAAATACATGCAGGCAAAACGTTCATACACATAAAATAAATCTAAAATAAATATCTTTAAAAGTCTAAATTCAGGTGGTAACTAGTTTTTTCTGTGCATATTTTAGTAGATATTTAATTTGTAGTCTAAGATATACTTAAAATCATGGTCTGAAAGATTTTTCTTCATCCTTTAATAAAAAGCAAACAAAAGTCTCAAAAAACAAAAAACAAAAGCAAAACAAAACAAAAAGCAAACAAAAAACTTTTTTTGAGGGGAGGAATTGTTTGTTTTGAAACAGGTTCTCTCCATGGAGCCCTGGCTGCCTTCAATGTTAAAGATCCACCTGCCTCTTGTCTCCCCAATGCTGCCAGCCATGCTAAACTTCACTATTTGAAAAACAACATTTCTACCAAGCAGTGGTGGCACATGCCTTTAATCTCAGCACTCGGGAGACACGGGCAGGCAGATCTCTGAGTTCAAGGCTAGCCTGATCTACTGAGAGTTCTAAGACAGCCAGGGCTACACAAAGAAACCCTGTCTCGGGATGGGGAAAAGGGAGGAAAGAAGAAAAAAGAAAAGACATTTCAAATTGGAAAACTAAACCCAAGAAGAATGATCTTCAATAAAATTTATTTCTCAAATGCATCATAAGATTACAAAGATGTAGAAATTATAAACCACCAGGAAAAACAGACTAAGAAAACTTGGAAATAAATAAGCCTGACAAAATATAAATTCAAAACAAAATCATTAAAGTGCATGAGAAACTGGAGGCGCTGGCTCTGTGGAGCGCTTACTGCTCTTGTGCAGGACCTGGGTTCAGTTCCCAGTGCACACATGAAGGTCTGGCAGGCATGTGGGCCACATGCAAGCCCAACATGGATCCCCATGGCAAGCTGATAGCAAGACTTTCTGATACTCTAGGTTCTGGCAAGAAACCCTGCTTCAGTAAATAAAGTGGAGAGCAATTGAGAAAGACATCGAACACACACACACACACACACACACACACACACAAACACATACACTCACACACACACACACAAACACATACACTCACATGGGAACATTCAGAGACTAAGGACACACAAAAATACACATGCAAAAAAAATACACATGCAAAAAAAAATACACATGCAAATGAAAATAAAATTCCATCACATTGCAAATGATGCTCCTTTCAAAAATTTAAATAACCAGAAAGATGCACCTAGATTTACAAACAAGGCTAATCTCCATTGTATCAATTCACACAGCAAGAGAAATGGGGGCAGGGTGGGGGTAGGGGAAGCTCAGAAGCAAAAGACTCAACAGAAGGATTTATCATGTAAAAAGTGATGCATTCCAGACAATCAAGTTGTTAGAAGGCAAGTTTTAAAGAAGTATTTAGCTATTCAGTTGCGTTCCTAAGTCAGAGTGGGAGGATTTTGGTTTTTACTGCCCTCCATTTCTTTATTGGAGGGCCCACACCTTGGCATGCACATGGAAATAAGGAACTAATTTGTCACAGTAAGGTCTCCTACCAACCTGTGGGCCATGAGCATGGAAGCCAGGCTGTCAACTTGGTGACAAGCGTCTTTACCCACTGTGCAGTCACATTGGTCTAAAGAAGTTTTTAAAGCCCACTGACCTCTGTGTTGACAGCTGTACATAATGTGTGGATGTATACACAGACACAGAAATTTTTCTTTCACATAAACCAAGCAACCCCAAGTATTCAGAAAGCAATGGCTACTTCACCACAAGCCCCCCCATTTTATTGTTGGGGAGCAGAAGGTTGGCTTCTCACTTCCCGAGAGCCTTCCAGTGATTCTGCCCAAAAGCTTCATTGTTCTCTATGACATTCCTAAAACAGCTAGGAATCGCCAGTATATATATATATATATTTTTTTTTTCAATTCATTTCTGTTTACAATGTCTGATTTCTGAGAAATGACACCCTCCAGGGACCCCTCCATCTCTGCTTTCTACACAGACCAATGAGGACAAACTATACACAGCCAGGAAAGGTCAATTTGCAAAACCACTTAATTGATCAGGAGAACAAAGTCTGCAATGAGGGGGCACTAAATTAAGACATGGCAAAGCAGATGCAATATCCATGCAGAGAGACAGAGGCTCTACAGTCAGTAACGAATGTGTTTCCCCCCAATCCCGTTATCAACTGACTGTGCCGGGGCTTTGAAAGTGACACATGTCTGAGCTTTAAGGCACTGGATCTCAGCCCTGGCTGCACAGTAAGATTGCCTGGAAATAATCTTTAAAACTCCAACACTTGACTGAATGCCGAAGCTGCACCTCAAATTCTGGGCTGAGGCCAGGCATCCCCGGCTTATCAACGTCCCCAGGTGAGTTCGGTTTGCTTTTCAGTCGAGAAGCACTGATTCCAAGCATTTTTTTTTTTTCAAATAATAAATGCCCCATAAGGGTGATGGGGGTGGGTGGTAAATCAATGGCCTAGGGTCAGCAATTTTTTAATTTTTTAATTTTTATTTATTTATTTTGGTTTTTTGTTTGTTTGTTTGTTTTTTTCCAAGACAGGGTTTCTCTGTGTAGCCCTGGCTGTCCTGGAGCTCACTCTATAGACCAGGCTGGCCTCGAACTCAGAAATCCGTCTGCCTCTTCCTCCCAAGTACTGGGATTAAAGGCGTGTGCCACCACGCCTGGCTTATTTTGGTTTTTTTGAGACAGGGTTTCTCGTGTAATAGCCCTGGCTGTCCTAGAACTCACTCTGTGGACCAGGCTGGCCTCCAAGTCACAGAGATCCACCTGACTCTGCCTCCCAAGTATTAGGATTAAAGGCAGCAACCGCCACCACCCAGCCACATAACTTTTTATGTCGTTACATTAACAAAATCTGATCTACCGATCCCAGGCAATCACTATCAAAATCCCATCTGCCTTGTAGCAAAAGCTGACAGACTGATCCTGAAATTCCCAGAAAATACACAGGTCCAAGAATAGCAAAAGAACAAAACCAGAGGCTTGTTTTTTTCCAGCTTCAAAACCGAACAGAAAGCTATGGTGATTTAGACAGGGTGATATAAGGACACACCCAATGCTGGCATAAGGACATGCATATAGATTACTGGAATATAATAGAGACCCCAGAAATAAATCTTAACAAATTCAGCTGGGCAGAGATGAAGCGTCTTTCCACCCGAGCTCACGTAAGGCTGCACAGTGATAGAGACATCTTGCTGGAAAGTGGGACAGTCAAAATGAAACGTATTTTAGAAGTTGACGGACACCAAAAGAAATAAAAGTGTACAATTTCAAATGTGAAAAGAAATTCTATAGAGTTGAAGACTGCACTAAGCCATCACTGAACAAGGAACTCAACTTGTGTCTGACTGTCATGAGACTCCCTGCCCAGTCAGTCCACCTCCCAGGCAAAAGCAAGGGCTTAGATGAGCTTTCCACTGCTAAGCCATTCAGCCCTGCAAGTGTCTACAGTGGACCCCAGACGGAGGGAGCGGGAAGGGAGCACACGTGTACCCACCAGTGACTGGAACTCGGGGGAACACAAGGCCACGTGGCATCCCAGGAACTAAGGGGCTTCCGACATGACAGAGAGCTCAGCAGCAAAGTAGGTGGACTAGCTGGGGAGAGGGGAAGAGGGGAACCTGGTGCTGTGGACCTACTCAGTCTATCTCCATCAGGCAATAACCTTTTTAAAAAAAATGTGGAAAAACAAAACCCATAACCCTTCTCTGAGGAAGAGTCTGACAGAGAAGGGCAAGCAGCTACACAATATAATGGTCTGGCTAAACACTAGAAAGCTCTGAGGAGGACCTGAAAGGGAAATATAACACATCTAATTCCTCCTGGCAAGAAATGTAAGGTCATCCTCAGGGGTTAAGTCACACGCAGGTGAACTCAACAACCTGAGCTCAGGTCCCGGGACCTTACGGCAGTAGAGAACTGATCCGCACACTCTGTTCTTGTAAGACTTTTAAAGCCCTCCACTCTGCCCAGGGTTGGCAGAGGTCCAGGTACAGCCATAGCAGAACATCCAAGGCACTCATTCACTCTGCTCCGTTTTGTTTTGGGGTAAAGTCTGTGTCATTCAAGTTGGCTTTGAACCACAGATCCTAGACTGACCTAAGGTTCAACCTCCCAAGTACTGGGATTACAGGTATGGGCGACTCTTCTCAGCAAAATATCTTTTAAATATGGGACTAGACAGACATCTCAGTGGTTTCAGTTAAGAGCACTAGCTTCTTTGTCTTCAAAAGGATAATAATTCCTATCACTCACATGGGAGCTCAACTGTAACTCCAGTTCCAGGGGGTCTGACACCCTCTTCTGGCCTCCACAGGTACTGCATGCATATGGTAAATGTACATATAGGAAAAATACCCATACACATAAGATTAAATTTAATTTTTTTGTTGTTTTTTTGGTTTTTCGAGACAGGGTTTTTCTGTATAGCCCTGGCTGTCTGGAACTCGCTTTGTAGACCAGGCTGGCCTCGAACTCAGAAATCCGCCTGCCTCTGCCTCCCGAGTGCTGGGATTAAAGGCGTACGCCACCACGCCCGGCTAAATTTAAAATATTTTAAAGTAAAATTTAAGAACCCGGTGTATGGTGCCCATGCCTGAAATCTTAGCACTCAGAAGAGGCAGGAGACGCACATGTTAAAGGTCATCCTCAGCAACATAGCATAACCTGGGCAACATTCGATCCTTGCTCAAAAAAAGAGCTCTGGTGAGACAGCTTAACTGATGAAGGCACTTGCCATAAGTCTGACAACCTGAATTTGATCCCTAAGACCCATTGGTGGAAAGAATCAATTCAGAGTGGTCCTCTGACTGCACACATACAACTGTGATAAGTCTGCACACATACAATGATAAATAAATGTTAAATGACTGACTACACAGAGGCAGTTAAATAAAGGAGCAGAAAGAACAATCAAACAGTACACCTCATGGCAGGTCCAAAAACTTACAATAGTGGGTATGTTAATAAGGTGAATTCATGAATGGTGACAGAAATAAACTGAAGAAGATGAGTTAATATTTATGAAATCCTGGGTGTAGAGAAACTATGGGAAAGATTTTAAATCAAAGTTAAAGAATCCTCAACTTTAGGACAAAAGTGCAGACGCAGGTGAAGGAAAAAAAACAATGCAACACTGGGTGCAGATGGGGAGGACCAAGGGCGACACTGGGTGCAGATGGGGAGGACCAAGGGCAACATTGGGTGCATAGACTAGGGATGGAATAGAAAGCAGTTCACATTGGTGTTTAGATGGAACATGGCTCGAAGGAAATACCGTGGCCTCAGAGACTTGGGCACATTTGTGAGACATGCTGTGAAGCCATATCATAAAAGTTGAGTAGCTCTAGATAAAAAGAAATGCATGAAAGCCAGGAGTGGTGCGCACACCTTAATCCCAGCACTTGAGAGGCAGAGGCAGGTGGACCAAGGCCGGCCTGGTCAGAGAGTGAGTTCCAGGATAGCCAAGGCTACACAGAGAAACCCAGTCAGAAAGAAAGAAAGAAAGAAAGAAAGAAAGAAAGAAAGAAAGAAAGAAAGAAAGAAAGAGAAAGAAAGCCTAGTCAATTTTATTTAAGTCAGTAAGTCTTTTACTTTGAGCAAAGAAAAGCCAGTTTTAAAAACAACAAACCAGAGGGAAGTGTCCTGGGTAACTCCTACATTAGCAAAAGGAGTCCAAGCTAGGGCACAGATCAGGCATCCGGAGAACTCAGACTTGAAGAGCAGGAGAAGATGCTACCACCGCCTCCTCCCAGTCACTCACCCTGGAGCTTTCAGAATGGACATCTAAACAACCACCCATTCCGGGCATCTTCTGGTGGCCTTCTACCAGGCCGGTGTCAAGGGCCCTTTTGACTTCCCCTACCCCTCCTCTAGCTGCTCTTGGGTGCACCGAGTGTGTGCTTCCTCCCACAGTCTCCTCACCTTTCCTTCCCTCTGCTTACCTCATCCCTCCATCACTGCTGGTCCCACCCTCCCAGTCAAACCCCACCTCCAAAGCTCAAGTCCTTGACAAGCATGCAAGACCAAAAGGGCACAGCAGGGCTCCAGTCTAATTGTTGAGTTTGCAACTGACCAGCCTGGAGTCAAATCCTGACTCCGCTACTCAATGGCACTCCGACCATGAACATGCAACTGAAACCTCCAAACCTAGGGATTCCCCACTGTGAAATGGAAACAGTAAACTCCACAGGGCTGTGACCAAACTACAGTAGTGACACACGTAGTGCCAGGTAGAGCACACAGCACACAGCCAGCTTCTGTCTCCTCTGCCCTCTTCATATCACCAGGAATAAGATCTGGAAGTGGAGCTCTACGTCACTAAGTGCCTAGCCTAGAGTGTCGGGGCCAGCAGACAAGTCAAACCCAGTAGTTACCCCAGAGGTGTGGACCAAACAGACTCAGCAATACTGACCCATACCCATCAGCACACACATCATCCCAGAGGTCCCTTCCCGGGCTAGCGACCTCACCCTTGCAGGGTCTCCTTTACTGCTTGGATAGGTCCCTACAGACATAATCCTTAGTTAGCTTCACTCACTTCCAAGGACAAAAATGGGAGGGCTCAACTCTGTAAGCTTCCCACACATATTTAAGAAAAAATGGCTAGTCCAGGGAGACAGCAATTGGTAGAGTGCAAACAGGTGGATTCCTGTGACTGGATGGCCAGTCAACCCAGCCTACCAGGCCAGTACCAGGCCAGTAAGACCTTGTCTCAATACAAAATAAATAGTGGCTGAAGAGATGACAAAGTGGTTATGAGCGTGGGCTCTCTTCCCGAAGACGAGGGTTCAATCTCAGCACTCAGGGCTCCAAACTGAGTCAAGGGCAGAGCTGTCTCTAAGAGCAGGGGTGGTCGGCAGCACCTTGGATGAAAACAGAACCTACCACTCCCAGCCCCAGGAAATAAACACAGCCTTTTACTACTCTCCTGTCCCACCTTCAGCCACCAAAACACACCTTCTGGATGGTGGGAAGATGGCTGGATGGTTAAGAGAACTGGCTGTTCTTCCAGGGGCCCCTGGTTTAATACCCTCACCACCTATATGGCCACTCTCAATCACCTGCAACTCCAGTCCCAGAGAGACCTGATGCCCTCTTCTGGTCTCTAAGAATACTGCATGCATAGATATACATGCAGGCAAAACACCTATCCACACAAAATAAAAATACAATCTCAAAAAATAATGTTAAATAAAAATAAACAAATGTCGACAGTACCCATGGAACAACACTCAAGGTTGTCCTCTTGTTCATACATGTGTACAAAAAGACAGAGACAGACATGCATGCATGCACATACACAGTGGAGGTGTACCCTTCACCAGGTACTTAATGAGATGTCCTGGAGAATGAGAGACAGAAGTCTAGACATCAGGTGCTCTGAGAGGAACCTATAAGTGAACCTTTCCTGACAGGGCACTAGAAAAATTACTCTTCTTCATGGAGTAAATTTCCCAGGAATGCTAGAGACTGCCTAGCAGAGTGGGGGTGGGGGTGTTAAGTTAAGGTCACTGAGAAGATACCAAGGTTTACATCTGGAAACAGGAAGAGATCCCATTTGCGTCATTTCCTGACTGGAGTATGACATGTTGGGCACAGCTTCACACACCCTGAACCTGCTCTTCAGCCACTTTTGTTCCAGGTGTCAGGCAGGAGCCTCTGTTGTCTGTCTGTCTGTCTTCCTCCATGACACACTCTTCCTCTTCTTCTTTCTCCTATCGTCCTCCTGTCTAGCCATACTTTGAAATCCAGTCAATTCTTACTATCTCCCCATAGTAAATCACCATGGTTTGACCTGCCCACCACCTCAGCCCTACCCTATCCACACCAATTCTCAAACAGCAATGGCTAGACTAAATGTCCTTCTTAGGACCGGAATCAGGGCCAGGGGTGAAGCTCTGTAGAACCCCTGCTTTAACATGCCAAAGCCATGGGTTCAATCCCCAGCATGACAATTAAAGATAACCCTATCCATACTCTGCCCTATGGAGTGAACTGCTTTGCTCTCCCAACCAAAGAAATCCGTTTACCGAGCCCCTAACCCCTACAATGTGCTCAGATTCAGAGAATGCTTTTAGTTGATAATTAAGGTTAAATAAGGTCTTACCATAAGGGGGACTCAATCTAGTAAGATTATAAGAATAGCACTGGCACGGAATTTAGTGGTACAGCGTGCACAAGATCCTAGGATCAATTCTTAGCTTTGGAGTGGAAGGGAGAGAAAAGACATTAGTAAACGGTCATGTGAGTAGCACTTGATGAGAAAGTGGCTGTCTACGAGCCAGACAGAAGCTCTCATCAGAACTAGGTTAGCCAGAACCTTGACCTCCGACTTCCCAGTCTCCAGAACTGTGAGAAATAAATGACTGTTTTAAACCCTCCCAAGCGGATGGACGCATTGTGCCAGCAGTGTGAGCAGACTAACTCGAGCCCCTCGTCCTTTCTGCTCCCGTCCCCATGCTGCCAGATTCCCTCAGGCCTCCTAAGATGCTTTCTAAGTCCTGTTTTCTGCCTCCTCCACTAGAGTGTGCCACATTCAAAAAACCAAGTACCATCAAACTCCCCAGGGTTCCTACCTGCAGCATCTGACCACACAGATTACTGCCCTGAAAAAAGCAGGCAATCCAGCAATGGATGAGACATAGAGGAATGCCTGAGACTGGGATCAGGTGAAGGGAAGCTTACATGGGAGAGTCCTCGAAGTCCTTTGAGGCCAGCCTGGGAAACCTAGCAAGATTCGGTGTCAGGATAAATAGTAAAAGGCCCACGAAAGGTTCAAGCTGAAAGCAGCCCGTAATTATGAAGTCGCCAACAACCTAGAACCTGGGACAAGACAGAAGCAGCAAAGCCAGAAGAGAATGGCAAGAATACAGAGAGCGCACAAAGGGCTTCTTTAAACCTAGCGGCTTCGCAGGCTTAACCTGGTCAAGGACAGATGTGAAAGAACCCCAGACCCCCCACACACACACACACACACCCCTCACCAGAGAACTGGAGGAGTGGTGGGGTAAAGGAATGAATGGGAGACCAAAGGACTCTGGGGAAGACTTAAGAAGCACGAGGGTAAACTAGGCAGTGGCGGCCGCGGTGGCATCCTACCACTGAAGGCAGAGGCAGGCAGATTTCTGAATTCAAGGCTAGCCTGTTCTACAGAGTGAGCTCCAGGACAGCCTGGGCTACAGAGAAACCCTACCTTGAAAAAAATAAAAAAATAAAATAAAAGTATGAGAGTCAATAAGGTTTTCTCAGCTTACACTTATCAGCTCAAAGTGCCATAAAAAGACAAATTACTGGTGATGAGTGAATTTTCTTAAATGAGAAAACTCCTTAAACTATCAGAGGGATCAAATCCAGAACCCCTGATGGAGCCCAGGTTTCTTTAGAAACACGGTGGAGCTGATGACAGCTGACTCAGCACTTCCCATAACCAAGGAACTAACTGAACCTTAGACCTTTTGAGTACATATGCCTTGGTTTTAATTCAAGAATGGTTTGTTCAGTAGCAGCTGCCACCTAATTAATAGAAGAACCGGTAACGGGTGGGGGTCGGGTGGGGGGGAGCTACACAAGCTTACCAAAATATAGACCCACTAGACTGTTCTACAAATGAGGGAGGCAGTATGGCATTCAAAACTACTTAAACCCAGGGGGCTGGAGAGATCGCTCAGTGGTTAAAGTGCACCGGCTGCTCTTCCAGAGGACTTGCGTTCAATTCCCAGCAACCACACGGTGGTTCACAACCATCTGTAAAGAGATCTGATGCCCTCTTCTGGGGTGTCTGAAGACAGCTACAGTGTACTCATATACATTACATAAATCTTTTTTTTTATTTATTTAATTTTTTGTTTTTTTCCGAGGCAGGGTTTCTCTGTGTAGCTCTGGCTGTCCTGGAACTCACTGTGTAGACCAGGCTGGCCTCAAACTCAGAAATTTGCCTGCCTCTGCCTCCCAAGTGCTGGGATCAAAGGTGTGCTCCACCATGCCCGGCACATTAAATAAATCTTAAAACAAACAAACAAAAAAACCCAACAACTATCTAAACCATATACAACACTCTAATTTTTTTCTTTTTGAGACCATTTCATTTTTCCTTTCCCTTTACTACTTTCAAACCCTCCCCTGTACCTCTCCCCAATCTCCTTTAAATTCAGGGCCTCTTTTCTCACTAAATATTATTGTATGCATATATGTACATATGTGTGTGTGTGTGTGTGTGTGTGTGTGTGTGTGTGTGTGTATACATATTCCTACATATAACTGTTCAGTTACTTGTATGTGTGTTGTCAGGGCTGACCATTTGACTGGTACACTCCCTGGGGAGGACCACCTCTGCCACTCCTGGCTTTCCGCAGCTCTCGGTGTGGGGCTGAAGCCTTGTGGACCTTTCCCCATCCTCTCTAGGATGTCCATTAGTGTCGTCCTGGCTCAGCTCACACCTATACAGTCATATTGATTCAAGTACTTTTAAAAAACGTGTGTTGGTGGTGTCCCGGAGCGTGCTGTCTCAGGTGTGTGCAGTGTTCGCACCACAGAGGCCAGAAGAAGGCACTGGAGTCCCTGGACTTAACGATGATTGCGAGACATTGTGTAGGTGCTGGGAATTAAACCCAGATCCTGTGATTTAAGAAAAAAAGGAAAAACAAAACAAAACAAACAAACAAACAAAAAACAGCCAGTGCTCTTAACTGCTGAGCCATCTTTCCAGCCCTCTAGTTAAGTACTTAGATTAGGAAGGGTTTTAGCCGGGCGTGGTGGTGCACGCCTTTAATCCCAGCCAGCACTCAGGAAGCAGAGGCAGGCGGATTTCTGAGTTCGAGGCCAGCCTGGTCTACAAAGTGAGTTCCAGGACAGCCAGGGCTATACAGAAACCCTGTCTCGAAAAACCAAAAAAAAAAAAAAGGAAGATTTTGTTTTCTTGTTTTGTTTTGTTTTAACTTTCTTGTTGGACATGGTGGTACACACACACCTTTAGTCTCACTACTGGGACATGGTAGATCTATGAATTCTGGCCAGCCACGGCTGCATACAAAGACCTTGTCTCAAAATAAATAAATATTCTGTGTTGTTTTACAAGGCTAGGTCTTGCCCTTTATCCCAGGCTGGCTTGGAGCCTGTCTTCTTTCCATCACCACCATCTAGGCTGAGTTGCTAAGATTATACATTTACATCACCACGCCCAGCCTAATTGCTATTTAGTAGAGGTTTTAATCTCAGCATAATGTGCCACACTCAGAAAACTAAGTACCAGAAAAGTATCTGGAATAAGGGGCGAAGGGTGGGGCTTTAAACTGGAACTTAAAAGCTCTCCTGAGTTTGAGGCTGGCCTGGAGCAAGTTTCAGGTCAGCCAGGACAAAAAAAAAAAAAAAAAGTCACAATATAACACTCCTTTGCTTTCCTCCTTTCTTTTTTTTTTTTTTTTTGAGGTGGGGGGTGGGGGGTATTGGTCAAGACAGGGCTTCTCTGTGTAGCCCTAGCTGCCCCGAAACTCACTCTGTAAAGCAGGCTGGCTTTGAACTCAGAAATCCTGCCTGCGACTCCTGAGTGCTGGAATTAAGGATGCGTGCCATCACCGCCAGGCAAACACACCTACTTTCT